>JAVDPK010000292.1:138406-152141 GCA_034780415.1 Cichlasoma orientale | reverse complement strand
CCAGCTCGGTCACACACTGCTGTGGGATGGCATCCCATTCTTCAACCAGCAATCATCCATGTGGCTCCATTTAAGGGGAAATAAACAGGATTTTCAATGATATAAGATTGCCAAGGACCATTGTTACAGCAAAGAAATAATCAACCAAACACAAATTCCTTTACATTTTGTGCTAAATTTAGATGTAATCAAGTAAACTTCATTTAGGAAAACATATCACAAGTTTGCCGAGTAAGGCTTCCAAGCACAGAGACGTGCAGCTTTTCTCTCTTTAATGTCGTTACATTTTGAATAGTTTCGTTTTATTGTGCTCCATTGTTTGGGCTAAACAAGCAATTTGATTATGCTATCCAGAATTTAGCGTGACTTAAGATGTTTCAAGGATGTGATTAAGTCTGCTAAAATAAGAAAAATCTGAAAGTGCATATCATGCTGCTGAGAAAACAGCTCGAGGTCTATTTACAGTACATATTTGATATCAGTCCTATCAGGCAATTCCCTTAAATGTCAAGAACCCACAATTTTACAGGGAGAAGCCCGGTAATTTCCTTTGAGCAATCAGCCGTAGTGAACACAGTTCATATCGTGAGATTTAGTTTTCTCAGCTGTCAAGTTTTTACTGAGCTGTAAATTGTATGCATGTAAAGTAGGTACACAGTATTTTATACTTGTTAACAAGCCTTTTATTGTATTAACTCAGGAAAAGGGTGTGCTAATGGACTGACATAATGTGAATTAGCTCCAAAACAAATCATTCATCTTTAAAGAACATATTTAGAACCTGCATGTAAGACTTGGTATAGATTTTTTTTTCACACATTTGTTTTCAGACATTGTGCGCCTTTATTGGCAAGGACAGCGGAGCGAGAGAGGAGATACCGAGAAGAGGGCGTTATTGATTATGTGCCGCAAACCGTCCGTCTGTCTGGGAGCCCACTGCTCGGGGCATTAGCAGCCATGTTGCCCAGAAAGCACGATGTTGCGTGACATTGACAAGATCCTTGAGAGAAAAACGTTGCTGCAAAATGAAAAGAAAGGCGTTGAACACGCGTTACGCAAACATGCGTAACAGTAATTCCACGACACAAAGCGGGTGGCCTCGTGCAGAGGAGGCAGGCATGACCCAGTTGCCTTTTACCAGCCAGCAGCACTGACAGACAGCCCACGAGCTACAGCTAATTCTAAGCCATTAGTCTCCCACACGTCCATCCAGGCCGATGTGTTCATTTGGCACAGAGCGCTGCTTTATTTACAGAGCAATGCAACCAGTAATTTGGCTTCTGTGTAGCACTGCGTACTCTGAGCCACCATCTGGACAATCAACTTTTAGTGCAAAAATATCCACCTTTAACAGTCAGCTTGCTTTGTCGTAAAGTCTCCTCGTGAATGGCCCCGCTGCTTTCTAATATATTTCAAGGAGATGTCAGTTCAGCCTCGAGGCCTGAGAGTCTGATGGTTTCCAAATCGAGGGGTTATAAAAAGACAAAATATATTGTTGTCAGCTTAGACTTATTTATTCGTTTTTAGGGCTGAACCATTATCATTTTAATATACTGCTATATCAGCATTATATCAGCATTATGTATGTCCATGAAATAAAAAAAAGGTAATGCAATATTATTAAGTGTGCATCCACATGAATTATAGTTAGTTATTCACAGACTGCTCTCATCTTACATTACTGAAACACTGACCCATGATCATATGGCAGGCTTACAAGGTACAAATTTGCCAACCCAGATATGATAAGGTGTATCATATCATATCTGTACGGCTTTGGCAAATCATCTTAGAGGCTGCATGTAACAGCCGGCTGGCTTGCAGCTGCAGTAGGTTACGAACCTTGGCTAATTTTCATGTTACTGTAGGTGTGCTTGGCTTCTCCCTTTGTCTCCCAAAAATGGGTTTCGCGGAGGAGTTTGACTTGCCTACATACTTAACATGCATGCACTGGCTTGGGCTTCTCTGTTTGACAATAGTGTGCTTCCAAATTTGCAGCGGAAGATTGCAGACAGAACTATCCTGCAACCCAGCAGTACCCCTGTGCACAAAGGCAGTTTCATACCCAGTTTGGTTTGGAAGAACTTGACTGATCTGTGCAGAGCCCTGTGCAGCACCCCTGAGATGAACTGGAAAGCTGACTGCGAGCCAGGTCTTATAGCCCAACATCATTGTGGGCTTAAGTCTCTTGTGGCTGAATGGGAGAAAATCTCTCCAGCAGCTTCCAAAAGCTCATTGAAAGCTTCGAAAGCAGAAGAGTAGAAGCTGTTACAGCTGCAGATTAATGCCTGTAGCTTTAAAAGGACATTTAAGGATTAGAAACGGGGACTTTCTTTGAATGTCTACTGTCTGTTTTGTTTCAAACTATTTATTATACGTTGCATGTGTCCACATACTTTGGGTCTTTTTTTTTTTCCTGCAACTGCTATGTCATCTTTGAGAGTTCATCTTTCATGCTCAGCAGCACACAGAAGCAAGAACAATCTTGGTGCTGCTGAGTCTGCACAGATGTGCTGCTTCACAGGAAGTATTTCAGCATGCGACTTGGATGTTTTCAGTCATTTGTGAATATTGTGAAATCATTAACTGATGTCTTGATACATAATTCAAGCCTCTCCATCAAGAGGAAAACATTTTCAGGGGAAACTCTGTGTCAAAATAAAGCAGGTTTGCTCACTTCCTTCTCACCCAGGAGGTTATCGCACTCAACCGGCTTAAAATAGAGCAAAGTCAGACTTGGCACCGCGAAGCTTCAGGGAAACCAGGAGCTGCTTCAAAACACTGAATTATACACTGCAGACTTAAATCTGCCTCTTTTTTTTTTGAATCTGTGACACAGTTTGGATCTTTGAAATGTTGTCCAAACAAATGGAAAAATCAGGTTTTCATATTTAGTGCCAGAGCACTGGGATGGGGGAGTAAATTTAGAATTTAAGGGCTGCTGCCTGAAGCAACACCAGGCTCTGTGAGTTTGTTGGAAAGGTTGCTTCTGGTGTGCTACTGTATATCCACAGGTTCAGTGTTAATGCAGATAAACATGCATCGCATGTTAACGCAGCTATGAATTTCTGTGGCGTGTTTAGTCGGATTTCCAACAGAGGCAGGGATTTCCAGGATGATCTCACACTCTTCTCTGTCAGGTCTGATATCTGATTTCTGTTTTTTCTGATTGTAATGATCCAATTAGGTTGATGTTGCTGTTACATCAGCATGAAGGGGGAGAAAAAGATTGATAGATTTAGATTTGGTGGATTTTACTGGTTTCTCAAATGTGAGGGTTTTTTTTTTTTTTTATTTCTTGGCTCTCATCTCGTGGTTTAAAGCCCACCACAGGGACTTTCTGCCCGGTGAGCCACCGCACTGTCAGAAATCACCGCTAATTACTGGCAAACTAACCCCCCTCACCCCCCCCACCCCCTCACCAACTTAAATCAATTAGCCCACACTCCGGACGGCTGAGCTCAACCCTCGCCCCCTTTCTCACGATCTCCAGAACTGTGGGAAGCCAGTAAACCCCCCCCCCCCCCAATCCTGAGGTCTGATTTCCCCCTTCCCATTTCCCTTTTTCTCTCCTTTCTCCTCTGTCCTTGCTGGCTCTTGCAGACGGTGCTATAATATATGAGCGAGGCAAACAGTCCAACTTCTGCTGAGAGATCTATTGTTGCTCTGAAAGATTATTAAACTGGTCACACACGTCAGGTGGAAGGAGAGAGTAAATACAGTGAGAGTGCGTCCTAAGTGACCCCGTGGCTGCTTCCAACTTGGCAATTTCTCCACTGGACTTTCCACAACTTCATTTCTCCAAAGTGAACAATGACAAATAGGGGCAGACCATAATACTGATTTGCTAATATATCAGGCAGATATTAGCCCGATGGCAAACACTGGACGTCAGCCAATTCAGCCACTGCTCATGATGATGGACTATCTTCTGTGACAGCAGCTATATAACAAAGAAGTTAATAAAACCTCTAATGAAAATTTATTTAGCTTATATATCTAATTAAGTCATTATTAAAGTCATGTAAAGGTGGAGTCAGTCCATATTACGGAGCTTGTAATTCTAGGCAGCGATCAGCATCCAGCGGTTGTTTCAATGCAGCTCGCAACTCGCGTGTGAGGGACTCAGACCAGACTTCACTTTAATTAAACTAGATGTGTCTACGACCTATGACCTGCCTTATCACCTAATTTAAATGTAGATTAGAAAGGCGCGCTGCCGCGTGCGTCTTTAAGAGCCCCGAGTTCACACTGCAAACATGCTACAACAACGCCTCTAATGTAAAGGCTGTGTTCTCAGTCCGCTGCAATTAGATGCACCGCTCCTAATGACTGCACACTTGCAGTGCTACGGCGTCCACTCGTAAGGGGTTGCAATTTTCATGTCAGTGCCATTAGTGTCAGAGGTGGTTGTAGCAAGTAATTGCAGTGCGCTCTGTAAGTGGTCTGATTGTTATTTTTTGAATGGTAATGGCTTATTAGATTTTATAAAGAAAGGGGAAAATGTGACTGTGAGGTTAAAATACAGATTTTTCAGCTTTACTTTGAAGGTGTTTACACTGCTGAATTATAAGAAGCACGGGAAAGGTCACTTACTGTTGACTAGTGCAGCTGCGTGAAGATGAACTCCACGTTACAATTCCAAAAAAGTTGGGACGCTGTGTAAGATGTAAATAAAAGCAGAATGCAATGATTTGCAATCCTCATAAACCCATAATTTACTCACAGTAGAACACAGAAGACTTATCGAGTGCTTAAACTGAGAAACTGTTTTAAGAAAAACTCATTTTGAATTTGATGCAACACATCTCGTGTGCAGCGTCCTCTTCTTTTAACAGCAGTCTGTTCAATCGGACTGTCAGTCAGACAGTTGAGCGTTGTCTCGCTGAAATATGAAAGGTCTTCCCTGAAAAAAGACATCATATAGATGAGCTCATGTGTTGCTCTAAAACTTGCGCATACCTTTCAGCATTTATGGTCTCTTTCCAGATGTGCAAGCTGCCAATTCCAGAGGCACTGATGCACCCTCGTACCATCAGAGATGCAGGCCTTTGAAGAGAGAGCTGATAACAAGCTGGATGGTCCCTCTCCTCTTTAGTCCTGAGGATGCAGCATTTCAATAGCTGTGATTACAAAACAGTTTTCCACTTTAGCACAGTCCATTTTAAATGAGCTTTGGTCCAGAGAAGGCATTTCTTAATCATGATAGCTCTTTAACCTGCGTTTGCGGATGGTAACAGTGAACTGTGCTCAGAGTCAGTGATTCCTGGAAGTGTTCCTGAGCCCATGCAGTGATTTCCATGACAGAGTCATCCCTGTTTTTAATGCAGAGATGCTTCAGGACCCAGAGATCACAGAGATTTCTCCAGATTCTCTGCATCTTTTGATGATATTATGTACTGTAGATGATGAGATATTCACAATTTTACATTGAGGAACATTATTCTGAAACTGTTTCGCAACTTGTAGATACAGTTTTTTTGCAGATTGGTGAGTGTCTCACTTTTGAGAGACTCTTCCTCTCTTAGATGCTCTTTTTATGCCCAATAATCTTACTGACCTGTTGCCAGTCAACATAATTAGTTACAAATTGCTCCTCCAGCACCACTCACTTTTCCAGCCTTTTGTTGCCTCCATTGCAGTGTTTTTTGTTTTGTTTGGGGGTTTTTTTTAGACGTGTTGCTGCCATCAAATTCTAAATGACCTAAAATTTTTCAAAAAAACAGTAAAACGTTTTTTCTGTGAATAAAATCCGGGTTTGTGAGATTTGCAAATCATTGCCTTCTGTTTTTATTTATATTTTACCCAGCATCCCAGTACAGGGCAAAGTGTACTAAGAGTTTATGCCAGGACTTTATGCCACACCATTAAATTCTCTTTGAGTGAAAGATTACGATCAGTTTGAGGTTTACTGCCAACTACCCTCTGCTCTTACATCTGAACATACTCGTGTTATGAAATGAGAGATTAAACTTTGCTCATCCCCGTAGAGGAGAAGTTGTTGTTGCAGCAGAAAAAATAGGACTCAGCAGGGAAACAAAACGAGAATAGCAGCACACAAATAGAATGTGAAATAAGCAGGAAAATGGAATACAAACCATTGGTTGGTTATGTAAACACATTCTGCTGAGACTTTCAATATGTTAAGCAGGCTGCGAGATTTGGAAAGAGCGTGGACTACTAATGTTTATGGCTTTACTTTCACATTTTCCTGCTGACATCTGTCGTCTGCAAACGAGCAGCAAAGGGAAGAATAAAAATAAAACTCAAGAACAGTGAGCTCTGTGTTTTCAGTATATTTCTCTACCTTCAGGCCACTCCATCCTGCCCTTGTTAGCACAGATTTTAAAGCATGAGCCTTTGCTGACTATCAGTGTCAGTAGGGGAAATGAAAGTGACAAGCAGCCATCATCATCATCATCATCATCACCTCCTCCACTGAACCCGAATGAGCTGAAGTTAGTGAAGGCGTCGGATGTTGTTGTTCTTTAAGAAAGCAAATTTAAACGATCAATTCAGGCGGTTTTCGAGGTGCTTTTTCTTTTTTCTTTTAAAGTTCGATGCATCAGGCCTCTCAACTGAATAAAGATCGTAGTAACGCATGAGGGATTTTAATTATTTGTCATTCTGCTGCATGTTGAACTCTTAACCAGGCTTCAAATATGCAATGCTGAGATCTTTACTAGCATGACTTCTTGGTGGGAAACCCCTTCATCAGCCCCCTCTCTCTCCACTCAAACATAATTAAAGCCCAAACAGGAAGTAGTTTTTGGGAGGGATTGTTGTGCTCAGCTGTAAATATGATTCACACAAAAGTAGCTGCCACAGCTTTTTTTTTTGAACTCCTGACATCACTGTCAATCCTGATTTAAAAATAAAATGGAACATAGCAGCAAACAAGATTTATTTTCAACTGTCAGGAGCTTTGCACAAAAGCACTGATGAGAAACGATGCCTTGTATCAGATTTCAAAGCATTTCACTGCTAGTTGTACCCTGTACGACGATGCATGTGACAAATAAACTTTGATTTGATTTGATTTACTGTTGCAGTTCCTGCACAGGTGCATACTGTACATGCAATATTACATAAGCTATGAAACAACAACAGCAGTTTAACGTGAAGTCTTAAACTAGCCTAGCGCTGCAGAATGGCGTGAGTTTGGTTATTAGTTTAAGAGGTAGTAAACAGGTATGTCTTAAAGGGATGGAAAGTGATTATTTTTGACCAAAGTGGCATTTTGGGAAATATTAAGCGATCAGTATTTGGGCCACTTCAACAAGAAACATAAGTAAACGTAGCATGACGACGCACCTGACAGTTTGTGATCACAGCACTGTGTTTACAGTACATCTTAACAAACAGGCCTCACCATCAGCCAACCTCTGCTACATCAGGCCTGAAATAAAACAGTTAAAGTGTTTCTGGTGAGACCATCAGTGGTTATTTGGAGGCTAAAGTTCGTGGACCACCTCGTACTGTCAGTCCCAGCCTACACTGGAGGCAGGACCATGTGCAGGGATGATGCACTTGCCCTTCATCCCTGACAAAAATCCAGTGAGATTCCTCATAAACTTTTGGGAGTGCTGCAGAAAGTAAGCTTTGTGGTGTATAAATGTGTAAAGTCAAGTTCGTGTTAGGCCACCACCGCTGAGCTCCTGTGTTTGTTGTGATGACGTGGAATGCCCCTGTAGCCTCAGTTAACCACTTGTTAGCAACTTTGACACGAGAGATTCGGAAATACATAAAAGCTAATACTTATATTCAGGGCTCAGGACTCTTTCCTGCAACACTGGGATGATGCACTTTTGTACTGTAGGCCAACCCAGGCTGTTAAAGGGAGGGCTGTCCCTCGGTAATAAATAAATAATCTGATATAATTTAGATGGGTTGACCACAGCTTTATGATTGACTGACTATAAAACAGATATGACCACATAAGCAGCTGTAATCCAAGCATAAAGTTCCCACTATGGGAATGCAGCCAAATGCTTGTTTGGGAAACATTTTTGGGAGCCGTTGCTTCCAGGCAAAACTGCCTGTGTTCGCTCTGCATGAACTCTCCTGTACTGGAGCTTCTGGTTCAAATACAAGACACTTGGCATGGAGGATGTTTACAGACATCCTGGCTGGAAGGTAATTTTCATCCCTCGTTAAAAAAAAAAAAGCAGACATGCTTCTGTTATTCTTGTATTTGACTTCATATCTTGCCAGTGTGTATTTTTTACCAACCCCAGGGCAGAAACACCGAAGCCTTTCCCTTTTCCGTACAGACAGACCGACAGACAGCGTGGGAGGGGAGCGCGGGGAACGGGGGATGTGGGCGTTGGGTTTACCAGACTGGGGGTCCAGTCTGCAGGGAGATGGGCTATCCATACAGCAAAGCCTCTGGCATGTTCTATCTATGGCAACATAACAGACACTTCAGAAACCCCAGATCTGTTCTCCGCGCCTCAGAAGGCTGCCGGTGTGGGAGGAGGAGGAGGAGAAGTTCTGTGTCCTGGCTCTCTGAAGCACCATAAATAACAAATATGTGGGCAGCTTGGAGGAAATCATCCAACCACCAAATTGGAAATAATAACAGTTTCGTATACTTTCTTACTCTATTAGTCTTCTCAAGCTGCTTATTGCTCCCAGTCTGTTGTCTGTCCATCCTAACTCACACTTCCATATTTCCTCTTCGTCTTAATACCAGAGCTGAATTTCTTATTCCAAATCGCCCCCTGATTTACGGTATGCCACATTTTAGGACCAGTCTCTTCCCTTCAGGTACCGAAACCGTTTTCTTCTGTCAGTGATATCATGAACAAGCTGAAGCACACTTTCTATATTGGAATTCCAAAAATACAGGGGCCCGAATTTTGCCTCCACCCTGTCCAGCCTCAACAGCTGTGCACACAGAACAAAATTCAGTCTGATTTCTACAGTCAGAGTCGACCAGTTGGAATAATGGACACTGAATAAATTCCACAATATCTATTGGGATTTCCCTTTTTTCCTTTTAACTGGAAGATGCCCGAGCTGGTGAAGCTGTCGTGGGCAGCACATACTGTATGGCTATTAAACAGTATTAAACCAAACATATTAAAATATGTCCACTGTGGTCACACTAAAACCCTAAAGCCTTAAACAAAACACAGCCTAACACAAACAAATTGGTCTACTGTTTCTAGGTCATGTGACTTGTTGAGCTATAATATACAAACTGTTCTGTTCAGTAAATATGAGGAAAAAATTAGAGTGGAATCGGGCTGAAATATCAAGTGCATGACTTATTGCTCTGCAGTAAACTGCAGCAGTACACAGCAGCCATGCAGCTGGTTGCAACACTGATTGGTTTGTGCTTGTAATTCTGATGATAGAAGGTTTGTTAAAGTAAGAGCGTTCTGTGTCCTGTATTGGAAGCACTTTAGCGTGTGCAAATTCAAGCTCCTGCATAAAGTTTGTTTGTAAATAGGAACAAGTTTTGGAACTCTGATAGGCAGAAAAGACCTTAGATATGACCGAAGGATGGAGAGACAGAATAAGGTCAGGGCAGACGCAACCGTCATCATTCAGATCACACCGACAGCTTAAAGAATAAGAAGGCAAACCAGTACACAAAGCAAGGTGACGGTGTGATTATTAGGGACATAAAGACAAGGATGAGTATACTGAGGTGAAGGAGTGACTCACTGAAAACGATTGTCCTCCATGAGAACGGCCCACACCAGAAAGCCTTTGCCGATCAGTTTTTGTTTGTCTGTGTTGATGAATGTACACAAACCTGTTGTAAAAACATTATTTTGATGATCTCAAATGCACTTTTTTAGGCTAACATTATATGATGATGGTTTACAGTTTGGTCTCTAACAACTGTTAAAGATTGAAGCTGAGAAAAGTCGACCAAGTAGACACAAACAGTGGCAGCCAACACTACCAGCTGACCAGAGTCACAGCGCTGCCTCAACCTAAAAATATTCATCTTTTTCTGCACTGCCTAAGAGAATCTTAAAAATATTTGTCATATATACGCCCTACAGTTATGTTACTCGACTTTTTGCATTACATGACAACTTAAAAACTGTTGTTTTTGTTTGTATTGTGTTGAAATCATCATAAGAAAAAAGCTCTTAATGTTTTATATTTTTCGCGGTGGTATCAAAAATGGTATTGAATATTGAGTATGTTCCTAGGTAGCAATATGGAGTTTGAAATTCTAGCATCATGGCAGCGCTCATCTCTTTAAGCCTGTTAGTTGCACGGTGAATGCATTTCACATGCTCAGAGGTGCAAAACTAAAAACAGCAAATTTACATTTCCTTGCTGGCTTCTCTTGTTGGTTTCTTTGTCTCAAGCCCCGAGTCAAACCTGTGCAATGTTCAGCTGCCAGTTCCATAAATATGCATGGATGTGTAGAAAACTTGCCAGTTCTGACTATTGCTATAATCCATAGGGCCACATCTTTGCAAACCAAATTCCAGAACTTTGGGACAAAATGTAATAATTTACAAATCTCTTAAATCCATAGTTTATTCAGAACAGAACATAGAAAAAATATCAAATGTTTAAACTGAGACATTTTACTCATTCGTGAAAAATGTTAGCTCGTTTTTTAATTTGATGGCAGCAATATTTCTAAAAAAAAAAAAAAAAAAAAAATTGGGACGGGGCAATTAAAGGCTGGAAAACGAAGCGGTAAGAAAAAGAAACAGCTGGAGGAACTTTTTTGAAACTAATCAGTTTATCTGGCAACAGACCAGAAAAACTAACAAGAGCATCTTAGAGAGGCAGAGTTTCTCAGAAGTAAAGATGGAGCCTATCTCAGCTGTCACAGGGCGAGAGGCAGGGTACACCCTGTACAGACAACCATTCACACCTATGGGACATGTGGAAACCAACACAGACATGGGGAGAACATTCAAACTCCACACAGAAAGGCCCGGGCCAAGGTGGATTCAAACCCAGCCCGTCTAGCTGTGAGGCAACAGTGCTAACCGCCATGCCACCGTGCTGCCCGTGCAATTTTCCTCAATATTAATATCTCATCATCTACAGCAGATAATACCATCAACAGATTCAGAGAATTTGGAGAAATCTCTGTGCACAAGGGACAAGGCTGAAAATCAATATTGGATGTCCATGATCTTTGGGCCCTCAGGTGGCACTGCATTAAAGACAGACATGACTCTGTCATGGAAATCACTGCATGGGCTCAGGAACACTTCCAGAAAAATTCCAGAAATGCAGGTTAAAACTCTGTCATGCAAGGAAGAAGCCATGTGTGAACATGGTCCAGAAATGCTGCCACCTTCTCTGGACCAAAGCCCATTTAAAGTTAACTGAGGCAAAGTGGAAAACTGCTCTGTGGTCAGATCTGAATCTGAACTTGAAATTATTTTTGGAAAACATGGCTGCCGCATCCTCCACACTAAAGAGGAGAGGGGCCATCAGGTTTCTTATCAGCCTGCATATCTCTGATAGCAAAGGGGGTGCGTTAGTGACTGTGGAATTGGCAGTTTGCACCTCTGGAAAGAGACCATCAATGCTGAAAGGTTTATACAGGTTTTAGAGCAACATGTAATCGCATCCAGATGATGTCTTTTCAGGGAAGGCCTTTCATATTTCAGTACGACAAAGCTGAACCACATACTGCATCTATTCCAGCAACACGGCGTTGCAGAAGAGCGCGGGTGCTGAACTGGCCTGCCTGCAATCTAGACCTTTCACCAACTGAAAACATTAGGTGCATCATGAAAAGATAAATATGACAAAGAAGACCCGAGACAGTTGAGCAGCTGGAACCCTCTATCAGACAGGAATGGGATAACGTTCCCCTCCTCAGTTCCCCGACGTTTAAAAGAAGCGGGGATGCTGCACAGTGGTAAACATGGCCCTGTCCCAACTTTTATAAGATGAGCCAGTATTTTTCTTAAAGTGGTACATGGTCTCAGTTTCAACATTTGGCATATTTCCTATGTTCCATTGTGAATAAAATATATGATCATTGCATCCTGTTTTTATTTACAGTTTATACAGCATCTCAACTTTTTTGATAATAAGTGCTAGTTCGGTGTAGAAAGGTTGTTTTGTTCTGCCAGTAATTAAAACCCTAAATATACTTTTCAACTACAAAAAAAACTCTTATTTTGAAAGCTGAAATTAACAAATGAAATTTTTGAATGACAAACTAAAAACTCTAAAGTCTGTCGGTGTTTCGTGTCAGCTGGAGGATTTCTTTCCTTTGCTGCACGGCATACCTTTTCCTCACTGAATGCTGCTCTAGCTGCTGATGTCCAGCATCAGTAAAATACTGCTGACAGTCACGACAGCATCGCATTAATCGGCTGCCATCATCACTGGCAGTTGGCAGTACGCAAATTTCAGCTTTTCTTATTTTCCAGCCGGTTAACGGTGAAGAGACCCAATTATGTCCACGTTATAATGGGCTCATGACAGGCTGACAAAGATGGAAAACAGGTTTGATTCAGATTTTATCTAAAGCTAAAGTTTGCATTTACTGACGGATTGCTGTGGATGGGTGTGCACATCTCACCAGTGTGTTTTCATTTACTCGCCTTTGTTCACTGAGGCCTCGATGAGCACAGATGGTCAGATAAAACCAGTCAAAAAGGCCAGCAGATGGATTCGGACTTAAACGCAGAGTTTTGGCAGATTGCCTAATTTCTTACTCAGTATTTTCACTCTGGATTCTCATTTTCTTCCTGAACTGAGGCAACCTCAAACTGAAATCGATCTGCTTTACCCTTTGGTTAAATTTTGCAACGTGCTATTTCATCAGACTTGAGGATGGTAGTAGTGTCCTCCATTGTACACATAAAATCTTCAGGGACAGATACCTTCACTGAACTCTATTTTTGGGACCGGAGGCTCTCTGGTGTCTGTTTGTTGTGCGCCTGTAGTCTTGCAGTCCTATTGTCCGAATCCGACAATGCTTTTGGCTGAAACAGCGACTGCATTTGTTGAAATGGAATCTTGAAAACATCTCCATCAGCTTTTTATTAGCCTTTTAAATAGAGAGAGCACAAAATCGTGGCCGGGATTTCAGCTGGCTAAACTGGAAGCCCCAAAGTATTGGCCATCGCCCCCAGTCACCGGACTGGGTGTGAACCGGCTCCCATTGATACGCAAATACTTAAGAGACAGCCAGACTCAGTTATCATCCTGAGTAATGGCAGAGGTTGCAACTTAAGGCAGCTGATGTAACCGGCTAGCATCTATGCTGTTATCACACAGCGCTCAAAGATTCATGAATCTATGGGAGAAGTCTGTAACAGCAAAGGTGATGCTAGAAGAAAAAAAGGAAAAAATGAAACAAAAGAAACAACATGATGCTCGTGGAAGTCTCTCCCCCTACAATTAAAGCTAGACTAGTTATTTAGCATCATCATTATTAATTATGAGCTTTACTCAGCACTGTGCTGTTGTTTTTCCCCATCTTCCCGTTTTTTTATCTTTCTTTTTTCACTCCCAGAAGGATACCTCCTTGGTTTTCACTGAGTGGCTTTCCTTGCTGTCATCAGGGTTGTTTAAACAGAATCATGGAAGCCACTTGCAAGCGGAGGGAGTGGAGTCAGCGTCCCTCCTCAGGAATGTCACATCTTTCCTCAGGAGATTGCAAACTTTTCACATTGCCACTGTTTAAAGTTTGTCAGTCTTCAGGGCCCACACACACACACACACACACACACACACACACACACACACACACACACACACACACACACACACACAC
>JAVDPK010000292.1:93775-121228 GCA_034780415.1 Cichlasoma orientale | reverse complement strand
GTGTGTGTGTGTGTGTGTGTGTGTGTGTGTGTGTGTGTGTGTGTGTGTGTGTGTGAATCACTTAAGAACAAAACAAATATTACCTCATATCTCATGTGCATGCCTAGCTGGAATATCTGGTAGTGTCTGATCTGCTGTTCGGCGCCATCCTTGATTTAAATGGGGTTGATTAACTCAGAATACTGTGTGCTCAATTAGGCTGTTAAAATAGGAGCTATCTACATGTGTTTAAAAAAAAACAACTTTCAGGTTTTAAAAGATTAACTCGATGTCTAGACGTGTTTTTGCCTGAAAATCATCAAATCAATGCTTCCTGGTTACACAAATCAGGTTCCAAGTTTCACTGACTTTGCTGCACGCTGGCTCAGCTCTCTCATGCACTTTCTGATATGCTTATGTTGCCGTATCTGTGCTCTCTGCTTTTAAGCCATGCACATGTGCGTTAGCCTAATTGTATGTGAATGAGGCAGGTTGTAGGAAAAACGTATGCGCTCGTGTATTTAAAAGTGTGATGGCTCAGCTCTCGGTGTGTGTGTGTGTGTGTGTGTGTGTGTGCATTAGGTGTCTCGGTTCGTCTGTGTGATGGTTGTCATGGGAGTTGTCTGAACAGATGGGGGTTTGGTTATTCCTTAATGAATTCAATTACAGAGATGGGACCGTACATCAAAACTGAGCTCCCAGCAGAGCACCAGACTCATCTGTGGCTGCAGAGAAACAATTTGGAGCCTCTCGCTCCTCCTCCACGTGTTTACTGAGTCATACGCTGATCCAAAAAACGTCAAGGATTTATGTTTGGGAACCAGGGGACGACGGGAGCTCGGCGCTCTGTTGCGGCAGATTCAGCTCAGCTGTGGAGCCAAGAGGCTGGACGGCTCCACAGCCAAGACTAATTTCTTCATTTTCTACGCTGTTCACACTGAATTGCTTCAGCACTCTCTCTCTGTAGCACTCAGCAGCGAGCTGAGGAGGGTTATTTCAGTGTCACACGGTGGCATTTTCCCAGCTATATTTCTCAGGAGATGGCCAGGGCCACTTCCACATTGTGCACATTGTGTTTTTTGGGGAGTTTTTTTGTAAATGCCACTGTGGGTGAAGCCTATTCGCACTCAGGCCAACTGCCTAAGGGGCATGCTTTTAAACAAAATTTAGGACAGCTGCTAGAGCTTCTCAGTGGCACCTGAAGTGACTGAAAAGAAAGTCGGACTTTGATAAGAGCTCAACCACCTTTAACTGGCCTTCTTGACCTCCTAACTGTTGACTTTAAGTTTCTTCAAAAGATTTTAAAGCCCCTCCCCATTCACCCAGGCCCACGTGAGTGCAGGGCTAGGTGATACTCCGAAAAGCTTCTTGAGTGAATGGTAAGAACAGCGCACCTACTCACAGCCACTTAAAGTGAACCTACTATTATTTCAGGGGAGCCACAAAGTCAACTTACGCCTCAGTCTCATCAGATGAGCTGATCTCAGTGCCAGCCTACATACCTGATGACTCAAATAGTATCCAACACGTCTAACTGGCCATAAGGCGCGCCATTTAAGCTTTTAGCCTATCCACAGTTGCTGTAATCCTGCAGGCCACTTTGCATCCCCACCCCAGCTCCTTCTCTGGCATAATAATGAATTGCAATTCTGCAGCTTTTATATTGTCCCCAGTCAGAAATATTATGGGAGATGATGAGAAAAGTTCTGTTTTAAAACAAGTTAAACCCGATAAGGGTTTGTCCTTCAGCTCCCTCTGGACCACAGACTACACTAGGAATATCTCAGCCACCCCCCCACTCCCCACCCCCACCCCAAGCTACCTGTCAGCAACATTCATCCAGATGACGGCAGAGAAAACAGGCACCGAGGGCAACATGAATACGTCTAATACACAATGGATGTCGTCCACAGCAGAATAAAGAAGGTTAGCGAGGAGCCCGACTACAAGAGAGAGCACGGGAAGTGAAAGAATCCCTCTAAGCGAAGGTCCCGGGAAATAATTGGGGGGAGGAAGGCAATCCGGAGGAAGGTTGTGGTGTTAGAGGAGGGATGCAGAGCCGGGGGGTGAGTTTGATATGCTGATGCAGGAAAACGCAGTGCGGTGAAGGAAGAGGGGGGAGGAGAGTTCGAGGGAAGGAAGGGTGGGATTATTAGGAAGATGGCTCTGGCGAGGAACGAGGCAGCCTGGTCCAGGCCTGGAAAAGGGAAAGAGTTTGTCTGTTCCTGTATTTCTGTCTTTGTGAGGACCGGCTTCAGTCAGACCTTGGGAGAATGGACAGTTTTAGAGAAGAGACAAGAAGAGTATTGCAACTTAAAGACATCAACTAGGAAAGTGAGCACAAGTTTTGGAAGATCGGGACTGTAGAAAAGCGAGGATATCTGAGAATGTGAGGGCAGTTTTAAAAGCTGGGGGAGAGGAGTGAGCACATTTTCTGAAATGTGACATTTTAGAATGTAATAAAAAATGTGAACAACACCTTCAGAAACAAAGGTTTGAAAAGTGAGGCCATCTTTGAAAAGTTTTAGAAGACATCAGTATCAATGAAGGCAGTTTTGAAACGTAAGAACAGTTTTTGAAGGTACAAAATGTTGTCTTCAAGATGTTTTTAACATCTTTCTGTTGGAGGAACAAGTCAGTCTCAAGGTTGCCGATGGGGTTCGGCTTGTTATGATGAGGGAATGCATGTCGTTAGGGGCAAAGGAATGCATTATGTAAATGATGGATCCTCACAAGTACAGTAGTATATTGTTTGTCAGGGAGGCTGGCTCACCTAGTAAAGGTGCCTTTGAGTCAAACATCAACACACACACACACACACACACACACACACACGCACGCACAGCCTCCAGGGAGAAGTTAGCTCGGTGGCTAAACTGCAGCTGTCAGAGGGAGGAGGAGACAGGAGCAAATAAAAAGGGGGGCACAGAATGAGATGAAGAAAGCGGTGAAGGAGAGGGGGGATGGCGAGTGAGTGATGGGGCATTAGGGGAAGAGTTACTGATGTAGGGATATTAGAGGAGAAATGGAATGGGGTGGAGAAAAATGAGTAGGAAATGATGATGGGAAAACAAGCTGGAGGGAGGGAAGATGAAGAAAGAGTGAAAGGAAGGGAATAGAAAATAAAATAGAGCGGGGATATTAGACAAATTACAAATGGAGGGATGCTTAAGAGAGAAAACATGAGGGGGTTGGTAAATAAAGGAGGAATATTTACCAAAAAGCAGGAGGGATGTTGGTTGAAATAATGGAAAGAAGAAAAGCACTGAATGCTAAATAGGAAAGCAAATTATAGAGGGATAATAGGACAGGGAATAGAGGAGGGAGTAATATTAGAGAGGTGGTCAGCCCAGCATTTCACAGTTTTGTGGCTAAATGAAGGAACTGGAATCGCTGCCATCTGTGGATTCACTTGTGAGAGCCGACCATTGTGGGAACACAGAGTCCCAAACTGAGAAAGCCATCCCGGCGCGCTCGCTGTGTTGCACCATCAACTTTTATTTAACCACTTCTGTCGGAGGTATAAACTGCTCCACAAAAGATGAATGGCTCGGAGACGTTTGTGAGACGGCAGTAGATGGAACATATTTGTCTTATGAATAAACTGTGTGAACTTACTGTCCCAATGCTGACCGAGCTAATGAGCTGTTTCTATCACCCCCCCCCCCCCCAAATAATCCATTGATGTGAATGCAAGATGTACAATCCCGTGGACACAGTGCCAGGAGTAAAAAAAGAAGAAGAAGAAGAAGAAGAAAATGGAGAGCTGACTTCGATCGCCTGGAGACGGCACATTCCTGGCTTGCCAGCATGTTTTAGTCTGCTCACATGTTATGAGTACCCGCTGGTGTGTTCAAGCTTAATTCAAGTTCGTTTTAGCCCAGAGTGTCTCTCTTTCAATGCGTTTATTGGAGCTCTATGGCTCACGTAACTCTGTACTCTCACAAAAAAACAGCTTGGTCAAAGAACAAACTGGATCAACCATTTTGCTAACTGCATTCAGCATCTCTCTCTTTGCAGCCACCTGGCTGACGTGTGCTGACGTGTGTGCGGCTGCGGATCGTTCTTGTTGCATTAATGCAAATCTCTAATCAGCCAATCACATGGCAACACCAAAATTGGGCAATAGGAGAAAAACATTACCTGGTCTGATGAGTCTCTATTTCTGCTGCAGCATTCAGATGATGCTGTCATACCTTAGAATGAACATGAAAGCGTGGATCTGGCGGCGGTGTAATGATGTGCACACTTTGGGCCCCTTAGCAACTAAGCATCCTCTAAATGCCACAGCCTACCTGAGTATTGTTGACCTTTATGCCCTTTATGACCACAGCGTACCCATCCTCTGATGGTTGCTTCCGGCAGGATAATGCTGCACCTTTGGGACGTGGTGAAAAGGTAGATTCACATTATGGATGTGCAGCTGATAAATCTGCAGCATGTGTCTCCTCCCAGGAACCAACCAGGCTTCTTTCACATGTTAGGAAAATGTGGAAACCACTACTCTAAAACAAATATTTAAAAGAAAGCTGCAGGAAGATCGTGCTTGCTGCCCTGATATCGACCCACCTTGTTTTCCCGAATCTTTACAACAGAGGTGGAGAGTGCAACAAAATCCACAAGACACATTATTAGGAAATACACCAGGTCATCCTTTGAGAAGAGAGATCAGAGCAGATAAGATTACGATGCAGAAAACAAGAGAAAAAAGAAGGAAAGACAAGAAGTAGGTCAGATAGAAACAAAGAGGGGTGTTGGGAAAAGGAGAAGAAAGAAAAAGGATGAAATTGTTTGGATATACTGTGAGATTAAGGTGAAGGTTACGATGAAGGAGTAGTGTGAAAGGAAGGAATGAAAGAGACCAGAAAAAGAACCTCAGGAAAACAAAAAAAAACTGCTTGTGCTTCTTTTTTTGTACTGGTGGAAACAGGAAGAGCAGAGAGGAAGTTTAGGCAAAGAAGACGAGGAGGAGAAAGCCTCGCTTCTCTATTTTAATCCTGGGTTTATCCTCAGAGTCATGCTTAAAGAAATCTCGCTCACGAGAATTTCAGAAAATAAATAAATAAAAGCCTGAATAATTCTGTTTAATCAACTCACATAAGGGACGTCCCCCCCCCCCCTTTTGCGCTCTCACTGTGGAAGGGCAAAAAGGTCGCAGACACTGCAAGAACAGCCAGCTTTATTCTTATTCCGCCTGCCTCCCTCTCTCAGCCGCGCTGTAAAGGTTAGAGCAAAAGTTTGGTGTCGGAGGAAGATTAAGTTTCAGTAAAACTTTTAAGTGTAGCGGGGGGTGAGGGTGGGGGGGGGGTGTAGCTGGCCCTTGGGGAGAGAACAAGCAGGCAAGAGGGAGTGGGTGGAAAACTGAGAGGGGGGTCTTAGAAAGCTGACCTGACAGCACAATTACATAGCATCATAAAGCATGAAATTATTTTCCAGGGCGTCTTAGGAGAAAAGTCGGCCTGAAAAGGGGACACTGGTGGAGGGTCACATAGAGTGTAATTTAATAGTTTTGTCAAATGTTTCTGCTCCAAAAGGCCTGCGGCGCCCTTCTGTTTCAACTTAGCTTCAGACGTTGGTGAGAATGGACGGGACGGTAATTCCCCGAGACGGCTCAAGGCTTACGTGTGACATTTTCACGCCGTATAATAATCTGTTAATAGGACTCATTTAGATTCACCACAAATTAACTGGGCATACAAAATTGAATCTTGGGATTTCTTTTTTTTTTTTTGCTAGTTTTAAAACAAGGTCCTCAACCAGTGACTTTTACAGACCGACATTTAACAGAGGATAATTAAAGGTCAGGAAATATTAAAGGACAAGCTTCAGTCAGTTATCCTCATTTATGTGGTCTTCATCATTTTAAAGAAGGTTACAGCCGAGGCCAGCCGGGCAAAATTAAAACAAATGATGGTACACTGTGAGGTATCAGGAAGTCCTTGGATTTTTTTTTTTTCCTCGTGGGTTATTAAACTTTCATGAGATCTCATCTTATCCGCTTCATTTTGGAAATTAACTTGCCAGCTCTGAAATATGAAGGTTCCTACTGTTTTAAGGTATTCCAGCTGTAATCCATTTTATTTAAACTGAGGGACATACTCCCTTTCAGACTAACAGGATCTGTTTAAAGACTTAATTACTAAAGAAATCTCCTTAAGATATCAGCAACAGTTTGATGCCTTATTTAGAAGTGTTACATTTTTTAAACCTAATCATTAATTCACATCAGAGAGTTTCTCATAAGAATTTTCTTTCCATTAGTCATTTATAAGAATCTCAACATTTCCTTGGTGTGGGGGGGACAGCGGCAGGCTTTGCAGTCGAGACTATTAGAACATTAATATTTGTCCTCAAACGTTCCAGTTCAGTGACTGCAGTAATCCCGCGTCACGCAGTAACCCCATAAATATTGAGACTTCATCCCAAGTGAAAGCTGCAGTTCTGTGAAAAGCAGGAACACGTTCTCAGCGAAGGTGACTGCTGGTTTACAGCGCATCCTGTAATACTGATCAAATTACCTGTCACTTTTTTCTTCTTCAATGGTACCTGCTGCATATAAAATTAGAATAAGTCACAGGTGTGACCTTCCCTCTTAATTCCAGCTGGAATGAGACAAAACCAAGTCAGGTGAGGTGAAGTGATATCAATGAAACCAAGTAAAGATCTGTTTAGAATGTTTAGCATATTTGTGTCTCGTTCAGGTTCACATTTGTCACGTGCAATCACAAAAGGGGATTTGCCAAGTTTATGCGCACTACTTTTATTTCAATGCAGTGCAGGAGTCTCTCCTGAGTTTTGGAATACAGCAGGTATGTGTCTCATTGTGTGTCTGGGCACACTTTTCTTTTGCTCTTTGTATGGCCTCAATTCGCTGTTCAGAAGTGAAGCATTTAGTCTGAAAACTGATTTTCAATGCGTTCCTGTACCTGACTTCCTCCATTACTCATCTGCTCCGTGGAGCTTAATGTGGCTTCCATTTAAAAAATGTGCACCCAGTGCTATTTTTTTTTTAGCAACATTTATTGGAGAGCTGCTTCTGGGACGCTGCTAAAACACGCTGTGGTGCTCCACACATTGCCTCGAGTGGGCGTGATCAGCTCTGCCTGCCCTTTCGAAGACTGAACATAATGCAGCAACAGCTGGTGTATTCCTGCAGTCGTTTTATGCTCCTCTCCTCTGCTCTCTGTTTGACCATGTGCACACAGAGAGCCGCTGAGTACGCAGCAAGAGACAATAGCCAAGACAAGTCGTTAAGGTGCTCCTGCAAGTTCCCTGCAAGTTTAAATGATCCAAAATCTCTTCAAAGGAGCACGAAAATAGTGGTTTGAAAACCCTGTCCAGGGTGTACCCTGCTCATCCCGGCTGCCATAAGGTGATAGGCTGCCATAAGGCAAGAGGCAGGGTACACCCTGGACAGGTCACCAGTCTGTCACAGGGCTAACACAGCATCCACCCATCAGCATTGTTTTGTTACAGGCTTATGTAGTTTATTTGACTTGAGTTTAAATATCTCATGCGCAGAACTACTGGAGTCACAAAATAAAGGCTTTTCTTTCGTTTTCCCTGAGGTCATCTCATTTTTATGCATGCACCATCCGAACGACTTAAAAGAAACAATAGTTTAAAAAAAAAATAATACCATAAATGGGGACACAACAAAGGCATGAATCCCTAATGCTGGCTGACACTCATAGCTTTGTAAGGAAAAAAAAATGTTTGCCTCAAAAGGAAACAGCATGATGCGCAGAGGCTCAGCATACATTATCTGATGTAGAGTGCCGCCTCTGTTTCAAATTTCCTCCCACTCTGATGAGTGACTCATCTTTCCATAGAATGTCTTCACACACAAACAGAGATAGGTTACTGAACAACAATGCTCCCAGAAAACTGTAAGAACGCGCAGGCATTAAATGACCCAGCAATACCAGTGAACCTTCTTATCTCATGAAAAGCTGCGTCCTGATGGTGGATGGTGCCCGATCTACTGCGGCTGTCTGTTATAAAAGTTCAGGCTGAGTTCAATTCCACGTGGAAATAATGAAACAGAGGCGGAAAAAGTTAATGCCACACTATTTGTGTGAGGCGAAGCTCCCGAGGGCTTTAAAGCAAATCCTCGGTCCAAAAGAACAGAAGTGGATAAAACAAAAGAAAATAGACCAAAGGTGACACAAAGGCCACAGCGCCGTGCATATAAAAGAACAGCATTTATTCAACATAACTGTATAATTTGGGAGGAAAACTGAACCCAACATTCACATATAATGAAGCGAGATTGTGTCTGTATGATACATACTTACATATTTGGCACTAAAAAAAAGCTGGTTCATGTTTATTAGTCAAGCCTCAAGTTGTCATAAGTCAAATCCATTCCAAGTCAACAGAAGCAAATGAGTACATGTTCAAAGATAATGCTGCAGCGGTTAGCACTGCTGCCTCACAGCTACAAGGTCTGGGTTTGATTCCACCGTGGCCCGGGTCTCTCTGTGTGGAGTGTGCATGTTCACCCCGTGTCTGTGTGGGTTTCCTCCCACAGTCCAAAGACATGCAGTTAGTGGGGTTAGGTCAATTGGTGATTCTAAATTGCCCATAGGTGTGAATGGTTGTCTGTACAGGTGTACCCCGCCCCTCACCCTGTATCACCCTGGGATAGGCTCCAGCCCCCTTGTGACCCTGAACAGGATAAGGGGATGGATGGATAAATTTCCTACCAAGTGAAGGTTGTATATGTTGTATACCTGTCTTTGTTTACCCCACCCTTGTTAGCATCATGAAGAGCTCGCTGCAGATCTTTGGTAGATTTAGTCCCTCCCAGAAGACTAGAAGCTTTTCTCTTCCTTCCACAGCTTTCCGACAGTGTAACAGCATCGGGCCACTTTCATTTTGACTTCACTTTCTCAGTGGGCGTTGCTCTCATGTTCATTCCTCTCGCTGAATGATTTTCTCTGACAGCACCATCAGCGCTGCCTTTTTGAGCTCATTTTCTGTGACAGCAGTAATTTTTTTGTCTCTTTGATTTGATTTATTGTGAGCTGAAGATGCTGACAGGAGAATCTACAAACATGTTTTCACTTCGCATGAATTTATTCCTACACGGTAGCAAAAAAACCCCAAACAAAACAAAAACACACCTTACTGGGATTAAACTGGGATTAGTTAAGGGTTAACTAATCTGAAAGATTCACTATACACTGACATGAAAACAGTTGCTAGCCTAGCACCATTAAGGCTTCAAACAACCCATAATGCAAAGCATATCTGAACTGCTTGCCTGATCATAAGACTTGTATTTAGGCTAATACTGTATACAATATATACTTCAGAGCAGTACAGAGCTCTCAGGTTAGCTTTTCTGTCGATTTAGTTCAGGTGCTACTAAATCTAAATGCAGATGAAGCAACATAATTTTGGGTGAGCATCCAGTGCAGATGTGTATTTAGCACTTGTGCAGATCCAGGATGCTAACTGGCTGAAAAGGAACAGGAAAGGGAACGACAGCGGAGTTCACCGAGAAGAGGAAGAGGCTGAGAAGAATGTCATGGTTATTTGGGGCTTTGAATGAATTCTTTGAACTGTTCTTTGGGTGGAATACGTCCTTAATGACTAAAAAGGTTCTACGATGTCTTAACAAGGCCAAGGCCTATTAACTTCTCATTAGTGATCACGATTAACTACAACTGGTAGTTTCTCTTTGCCAGCATAAAAAGGATTAGTTTGATAGCACTCGTCGGATTGACCGATACTCAGAACAATGGGGAAGTCCAAGGAAGTCAGTGATGATCTAAGGAGGGGAGACGTAGATTAACCCAAGTTGAGAAGGTCTCTTGGAGCCGTTTCTAAACAGCTGCAGATTCTGAGATCATCAGTTCAAACAACTGTACATAAGTAAAAGTTTCTGGCTGTGTCACCATTTTGCCAGGATCTGTCAGCCTCACATGAGAGGTTAGGATTGGTTAGGATTTTCAGGAACAAACCACCAAGGCTCAAGTCTGCCATGAACTGGAAACTGCTGGAACACCAGCATCACTGTCCTCTAGTTTCACATTGCTGGTAGGGGGTGCAGCTTGCTAAGGGACGTTTAACCAGTGTGTGCAAACATCTGACCACAACTTTAGCAGCCAATGCTCTGCAAAGCCCGACAGACAGGAATGCCAGGCACACGGTTGCCTGTTGGATAACAATAAGGACTGGCTTTAATTCTTTGATGTAGTCTGGAATCTTTAAAATCACCAGGTCAAAGGTAGCAAAGCTTTATTTTAATTTCTAAATGCAAACAGCTGTGTGTTTAACCCCATTAGGTTACGCAAGCGATGATTCATTGCATGCATGGGCTGGCTTTTTGATCTTGCAGCTGGTTGGTGGTGTTGCCCAACTGAAAGGAAGCACACCTCATCGCCCGCTGCACGCTGTCGCACAGTTTTACGCAAACATGTCATCAAGCTCGAAACTCGACACCGTTTCAGGCCTGAACACGGCCCGGGTTTTTATCCAGCCACCTACAGTTGTTGCTTTTTGTGGTCGTCTCTACCTTCAGTTCTGTCGACACACACATTTGGGTCAAGTTCAGATCACTGACCTATCTTAGCCATCTCTTGGGTTCCCTTGTGGTATGTTTTGGGTCATCATTCATCTGCACAGTGACGCGACCGCTGTTTCTGAGGTGTGTCGAGCTATGCACTTCAGAATGCTTTGGTCACATCAACAAATACTGGAAATCATGCAAGCACATGTATCACAGTGATTCAACCATGTCTGACAGACGATGTGTCACAGTACGGATCATTAGCGACTCCTTTCACTGCACGCTGCTGCAAGTTCATTTGGGTTTCATCCGTCCAAAGGACCTTCTCCCATCATTGGATAAAGATATTTTCTAGTGTTCTTGAGTGTCATCAGATGTTCACATCTTGAGGTAAACACTGTTTTCTGACATTCAAAACATCTCCTGTTTGTTGACCTTGACAGTGACCTGTTTGTTTCCTACTTTTAGATTTTACTATTTCGCTGATAGGTCTTAATTTTTTTCAGCCTGCTTCACTTGTATCCACTGCACATTGATATGTATCAATTTCAACTCAAATTCTTGGAGTATACAAGTACACAAATACCTTTATTTCCTCAGTTTGTCATGAAATAATGAGAAAATAACAACACACCACACTTTGTCACGAAAGAGCTCGTCACACATTTGTCCAGTTACTTTTGGTCCTGTGAAAACGGCTTGTAATCTTAAGAAGTTAGTGCAATATTTTCCTCAAACCTTGAATTAAAGCTGAGACACAAATGTGCAGTGTAGAGAGGAAAAATGCCAAAAAATACTGACTACATAATGAAGGGAACATAATGGACTCAAAGAACAGCAGCCTCCATGCGGAAAAAGCGTTTACATGTTCACTCGACATTTCTCAAAAAGCTGACAAAAAAGGAGACAAATGTTTTTGTCCATTTAGTGTGTTTTTATTGTAGGAGTAAAGGTACACAACATTATGTAGATGGAACATGAAGCTTCAGCAGCAGCAATCAGTCAAGGTGAACTAAGATGCCTCATTAAAGATTGTTGCGTGGATGTAGTGAAAAGGCCACACTTCACTCTTCATTTCAACACACACAAAAAAAAATAGACCTACTCTGACTGAACTCCCGTATCCACTGGGAAAATATAATCTTGCAGAGAAAGTATTTACACATTGACTCTGAATGCCTCTGTAGCCTGCAACAGGACACTGTAAGGGACATTTAACGTAAATCAGGTGATCGATCATAGATAAGCAATTACGTCAAGAAATAATTAAGACAAGTTCGAACCAGGTCAACAGAAGAATCAAAACAAATTCAAATATCATTCCATATATTTAACTCAGTCTGAAACTAAAATCAATCATGTGATTGCTTAAATACATCAAAGGCAACGTATTACTTTGGGTAAATCAGGCAGCACGTGTCCGTCTGCTAAGCAGCTAAGGCATTAATAAATACTGATCTGAACTAGAAATGACTCAACTTGGCAAATAGTGATGATTGATCTCGCGCTACCTGCTTGTTTCTCGAGGATGCTATAGTTGAGAGGAAGTGCTATGAATTCAAAATGCACGTTAAAGGAGAATGGGTTGTGATCCGCTTGTTTTTGTTGCATTCCACCATCTGAGGGACAAATTCTTGCTCATTCGTCCTCTGACGAGCTCCAAACAGCGTACTGATTAACACTGGTTTGGCATTTTGCAGGTCAGGAGAAAACCGGGCTCAGTTAAATGTTCATATCGCTTTAAGATGTCTACATTTATGAGCACTGTTTCTGCAAACCAGTTCTAACTGGAAGCGCAACACCTGATTGTGCAGTGATATCACTACAGTCCTGCACTGATAAACACATATGCACCACTCATTTCCACCTAAACATCTCTGGTAGCATCCAAGCAGTGTGTCCTCCCAGTTCAGACCAGCTGGGACGCCAAATGGAGCGAGGAGCTTAATGATTATTTACTTGCACACGTTTGTCCTGACGGGTATTCCCCATTCTGCTCCGTGTTGCAGCTTCCATCTGTAGCCGCAGCCACTTAGTGTCCCTGATAGTAAACATTTAATTCTTTCGGGAGATCAGAACTGTCCACACTCGTGGGGCTGCCGCTAGAATCCGTCGTCGTAATCTCCGTCACAGCCGTAATCTGCAGGGTGGCAGACACACAGAGAAGAATTAGATACCAAATGCCCAATAATGAGCCGGTGCTGAAATCTGATGCACTCTGAAAACCACGTGAAATGTGTCAGTGGAGACGAGTTGGTAAGATTTGAATAAAACGGTTTTCTTTGGACACATCTTTTGCGTAACGACAGGAAATCTTTCACTTTCTTTCTCGTCCTAAAGGTCTGGAGCCAAACGGCATTTCTGAGAAGCTTTAACAAACTTTGCTCAGATCTTGGGAAGTAGCCGTCAGCTGGTGGCATCTCAGGTCAGTATGAAATAATTTGACTTCTACAGCAGCCTCTGAGCTGCACGCGCATGTATAAAGCCCGGTGCTACAAATGTGCCAAAACTTTTCAAAACACAAAGTTTTTATTTTCTCTACTGCTAAATCAAGTTTTGGCTTTAATATTTGGGGGGGGGGGGTGTTTAAAACTCGTTTGGATCTTGTTAAGGCTTAAAGTCAGAGCTGGGGTCACTGCTGGCAGGAAAACCAACGTGGCAGCTGCCCAAACACTTCAGGATGTGCAACGCAGAACCCAATATGTGACATCACAGTGCCTACAGCCATCTTTTATATACAGTCTATGCTTGCAACTGTAGTGTAAGAACTAAAACTAGAGGACATAATTAAAAGACACACCAAGACCCCCCAAATTTTTGGCTTTAAAAGATGTTCTTGTGTGTACCCGAGCGGCAACTGCAAGTTCCCGATAGGTGACGATAGCAAACACGCTCACTTTCACAGATTTGAAGCAGATTAACACAATGAATTCACAGAGATTCTCTTTGTGCCGCAGCTTCAGGAAGAGCAATGACAGGCCACGCTTCACTCTGCTGGAGAGGAACGCTGAAACTGTTCATTACCCAGCAGACCCTGGTGTCATCTCCAGCGTCTGCAGGCGTCCATCTGGCTCAACTGTCCCCAAGTGTCTGCCAGCTTCAGAGGCTGGTAGAGGCCGACCCTGACCTTCTGGCCGAGCATAAACAAAGAGCCCCCCCTACGGGAATCAATTAAATTGCTCAGGACTTTTTATTGCGGCAGAGTCAGACCTTAAAGTTTAAGAGGCAGAGACATAAAGTGGAGAAATTTAATCTTACCGAGGGCTCATTAAAACGTGCCAGGAGTCAGAGCAGAAAGCGAGCCAAGACCCAAAGAGGCAGATTCATTAAAAAAGCGATTCCAAATGTTTCGCAGTCCAGACACACTTTGGCTCCCTGAGAAGTGACAAAGCAGTCTGCCACTCCAAGTGTCAACTAAAGTCAAATATTAAGATGAAGTGCTGGATTCTCCCTTTCATCAAGGATCATTTTTCCTCCGAGTTAAAGACGCTGCCTGTCTCCTGACTTTAATTTGCTTTTTAGTCAGTGCAGTGTGATTTCTCATGAACAATCAGTCCATCAAAAAAAAAGAAAAAAAGCTGATAATTAATCATGTTTTTAATGCAGGCGTTGTTGTTAGCATAGATGCAGCAGAACCTGTCGAGCTCCTCAGCCTATCGTTAAGGCTGGATCCAGACACCCCACGGAGAAAGCTCTGTATCAGCGATGACTGATTGTTTATGTAGCCACTTTTCAACATATGGCAGGATGGGCGTGATGGGTAGAAATCCGATTGGTTAAACAAAGCTGTGTTATAAAACTCACCGTTGCCGCCCAGCATCTCCAAGGCGCTGACACAAGTCTCGTCCTCCTCATCCTCTTCCTCGTCAGCGGGGACGTCGTCATACACGACTGGCCCACTCTCCACCACCACGCCGCCAGCCGGGGCTTCGACGGGCACCGGCAGGGGGTTGGAGCCGGCGATCTGTGCAAACAGGAAATATTGTTGCTTGTGAGCAGACATGCATCGTGGAGTATTTTTAATATTTTCCTCGGCAGGACACAAGTTTGCCGTCGGGAAATCTAAGCCAGATCTGATCTCGTATGCCCCACTTCCTTTAAAATGAAAAAATAACAAACAGCGTAGTATCAGTGATGGTGGGAGCTGCAGGGCAGGTGAGAGGTTTCATTTGTTGCAGTTCTCCACATGTGACTAAATACAGCATCAGAGCGTGGCCACAACCTTATCTTACGACACATTATTACCTCATTTTAGATTCTGCCTTTTTAAATCTGCATAGTCCACATTGTACTTGTTATCATATGAAAGGGTGCGAAATTAATCAGAGCCTCGGGGTAAAAACATCCTTCAAAGTTCATAAAAAAAAGAAAAAGCCTGTGAAATTAAAAGTGAAGGGCTAAGGGTGAGCACAAGGGACAAAAATGTAATTAGAGTGCCCCCTTTTTTTTTTTTTGCATTTCACCCTCCTCACATTGTCTGGGTTGAGCTGTCAAATGTTTCACGTGTAGATGTGACAAATTCCCCCTCCAGGGCAACTGCAGGTGATCCTATAGCAGCAGAGTCTTTCCAGCTGCACGCTGGGAGGCAAAAACAGAGTTGTTTTTGATCAGAAATCAACCCACCTGAAACTGCAGGAAATGTAGGCAGTATGACGGCAGCAGCAGGAGAAAGCAAACAAATGGTTTTGGGTGGGTGGGTGGGTGGGGGCTGGAACAGTGGAAGGAAAGGACTCTGAGGGGACCATTTTCCAACAATGGAGCCAATGATGAAACAAATGTCAGCTGCAGGAATTCAAAGCTGCCTTCTGTTATGAATGTCGCATTTTAGATTTCAGCTACAGCCATCGAGCACCCAGAAGTAATCGCTACACTCGGCACGCCCCACTACAAACACCACTCGAGGATAACTTGAGTAACGCGGGGAAAAAGTCACCGAGTTTGTCTCCAACCTCCCCCGCAGATCCTACTTCCAAGCATGCGGGAATGCTCTCCAACAAAGCCGGCACCCCTAAATGCAAAAGGACCCTTTCTGCTGCCATCATCATGCTGCCAGACGTTCCTGCACTGGAACGCAGAGTTCCTGCTGTCTACGCGAGGGGGTACCTGCATAATGCTGCCTTGCTGAAACTATCGGAATGGATGTGAGAAAAAACTTGAGGGACAAATATGTTACGGTTGATCAGTGTACGTATGGAAAACTTATGAAAAAGCTGTTATCGAGTTTCCCTTTTTTGTGCACGAGGTGAGAATCTATGAACGGGTTTGTTTTTAGGTTTCTACTATAGCTGCGGCGGGCTAAGCAGAAGTTTGACTGCAATTTGTGGTGGCTCTGCGAGCTTCTCCGTGCTGCGCCTGCAAACAGAAGAAACACGAGCAAAGAAGAAAACACCAAACTGAAAGCAGAGGCGCAGCATTTAGGAAAATAAGAAAAGCTGCGAGCAGGAAACGCGACCAGATATTAAAACGTGCCGACCACGATCCAAGCAGGCGAGCTTCTGCTGCAGGGCTGCATCAGCTCTGCTGTATTAACAGATAGGAGCATGTTTTTGTCCATCCAGGCCTAATAAGTCGCCGACCACTGGGAGTGAAGGTAGCGACTCGCTCCGCATGTTTGGTGTACAGCTTGATGTCAGTGTGTCAATATGACTCCACGGTAGCGGAACCAAATTAAACTCAGGTGCACTTAGTACACCTGGTGACGACACACACTCAGCTCTGTATGACAAAGAAAATTTCCCCTTGGAAAACACTGGAGTACATCCAGTCTCATTCTGAAGAATCACTTCTCAACTTCAATCTCAGTTTTATGTATTTAGCGTAATGATAAAATGTGCACGCATCAAACAGGGCATTGCACCAGGGAGGCCGGATGTGCACGGGGTTATTTTCCCTTCTCTCCAGCCTGCCATGAGCTGCAGAACAATACAACATCTAAACTGAGGCACATCTTGCCCCTCCGAACGCTGCAGATCTCTTTAGCGTTGGAATAAAAAAAAAATTCTTTAGAGGGAACACGTCATGCAGTTCTACAAGGGAACCTGCACATTATTGCTTTCCTTTGAGCCAGGGCTAATTATAAAGCTGGAGCAGAAGCAGGTGGAGGGTCCACAGTGTGACGGAGAGATATTTCTTTTCTCCTCAGCAAAGGGCTGTTGGAGTTCCTGCTGGGGCCTTTCGTTCCTGCCTTCTCTCTCCTGCCATCTCCTCCTTCAATTCACCTTTCATTTCCTCCTCCATCCTTCCTTACTTCCCTCCCACCTTCCTTTTATTTTCTCCTTTTAAAAAAAATCTGCCCACATCCTTTCACACTACATCCTCCTCTCTTTTTGTTCCTTTATAAACTGTTTCTTTTTTTGGCTTAGATTGAATTTTTCCATCCTAAGATTTGGATAAATACCCAAAGATTGTACAAGGAAACAAACAAAAAATCCCAAAAAAAAATCCAGTTCCGAAACACAGCGCTATACTTTCCCTTCTCCGTTTCTCTTTTGTTTGTTCTTTTTCTCACAGCGGAAACCAGCTGGCTTTAACCTCTCCAGCTCGTCACAGGAGCCCGACGCCTCATTAGCTGCCGCGGAACACCGGTCATAACGTGGGGAAGTATAAAAAAAAAAATTAAAACAAAACCATAACAGCATAAACACGGTGCTCCAGACTAATTAGGAGGTGAGAGCTGTTAAATGGGTCAGGATAAGAGGAGAGGAAGCTGTGGCGAGGGACAGACAAGAAGTTTCTTTGTGTTGGTGTGAACTATTAGGCATTGCTGCTCGTAATTACACACAGATAATGTTGCACTACAAATATCGTGTTGCGCGTTCAAAGCAGACTCTACAGCAGTGGAATATTTGCAATTCTGGCTGACTTTAAGTTTCGGCCCTCTAACAAGGCAACTGCTTGTTAGGAGCGAGAACCCAACCGGGGAACACAAACGCTCGGAAGCTTTTATTGGTGTGAAGATGGAGACACCGGATAGCCTGCAGGTACTCATGCACAGGATGACCTTTTTTTTTTAAAAGCAATGCAATGATTTGAAAACCCTATAATTGAATTTATTTGATTTCATTTGAAGATATTTAGTCATAGATGTTTGATGCCACCAACATCTTCAGGAAAAAAAGCATCCCAGAGAGGCTGACTCTCTCTGAGGTAAAGACAGGGAGGGGTTCACCACACCTCGATAAACTGCATGAGAAAATTCTTCAGATTATTTTACAATGTAATGACTTTGGGGGAAGATTACACGCAGGCTTTTTGTGACTTCATCTTTGCGCATCAGTTTAAGGACAGTAAAGGTCGTCTCCCGGGGTGAACGAGGAGGTCACTGTGTTTCTGCCGGACGAGCTAAAAATGGTGCACATCGTGCGGTTTGTCAGCTTCTCTCAGAACGCTACTTCAAATAGATTCGGCCATCACTTGCCAAGACTATTGCTTGCATAAGCAGGCCATAGCTGCAACCCCAGTGAGGCTGTCTGCAGTTCAAAGCCCTTCCTCCTGTGACCTCATCACCCCTTTCAGATTTCTAAGCCTCTTTGAAAATCCCCACATCTCTTAACTGAGCTGTCTGCTGCCTCCTCCAGCCTGATGCTCAGCCTAAATGGGAGTAGACGGAGAGGGGAAAGGGCAGCGAAGAACAGCTGGGCCAGTTTCAAGTTCTGCGTAGTAAACTGATCATTTCCTGCCTCGGCTGGTTCAAAAAAAACAAAAAAAAAACAAAAAACTGTACAGACTAATTGCTGGGTCACTGGAGAGGGTGACGGAAATCAGTTACTGTAAAGCAACGAACAGAAACAGAACAGGTTGGCAAGCAACACCCAAAGCACACATCTCTCTGCAATCTAGCCCTGTCGCTGGAATGAAATGGCAACATTACATAACATGAGCCGCGAGCTGTGAGCAGCCGCAGCCAGCGGAGACGGCCGTTTGCTTCCAGTTCCCAAGGGAAGGTAAGGGGGGTTGCTAAGTAACAAGCCTTGTTGACCCAGCCCCTTGTGGCAATGTTTTCTTCCTAGTTGACAGAGCCTGAGCTCCCTGAGCTACTCTATTCAGAGCTGCCAGCAGCACATGATGGAGAGGGAGACAAAGGCTGGGAGAGGAGGAGGAGGAGGAGGAGGAGAGGAGAGAGATGAAGGGATTGGAAGGAATGTGGAGGAAAGAGAGGAAATATGAATAGAGTGACGGGAAAAGAGGACAGCAGCGGAGTGAAGCAATAACGGGAAGAAATGAGGAAAGAGAAAGCAGGCAGAGATTTGCGGGACTCGAGGGAATGATGCATAAAGTGAAATGAAGAAAGAAAAGAGTGGGAGATTTTAAAAAGCCAGTGATTTGCTGGTTTAGCATGTTTTTCACCAAGTTTTAGCCGCAGCTCGCAGTTTCAGAGGCGGCCTTAATTTCCTCAACTTAGAAACACGTCTCTTTTTTGAACATCATTAATACCACGAGAGCCCAACGTTTTAATTCAAAAAGATGAGCAATTTAGTTTAAAGTTGTTTTTTTGTTACTCTTTTCTATCCCTACCAGCCAGTCTGCAGGGACGCTTGCTTATCACTGAAAATGTGACAGTTTCACCCACCACCGACCAGTGGGCACCAACGGGAAGTGTCACGGACAGCGGTTCACCTGCGGCACACAGAGCAGACCTCTTTTATGTACAGTCTGTGTGGCAGCAATATGCCAGCTTAAAAATCAAGTGTGCAAACTCACTAAGCTTTGATTTGGGCCGGTCTGCAGAGCTGCATCTCACCGGGCAACATCTTTTTTTGCCATTATGTCTCCAATGACAACATCGTGGAATATTTCTCAACAATTAACAATCATCGACCGTTGCGCTCCACACACACACACACACACACACACACACACACACACACACACATACACGCAGGCCCGGAGCCCGGAGATGGAGCTGCCCGGAGGGGAGCAGCGCTGCTCTAAAAACAGGTATTTTCTGTCAGCGGAGCTCATATTTTATACTTATGATTCCACTGACAGAATTTCTCACCCGCTTAATCCTGTAAATAGTCCGACTGTCAGTCAGCTGATCTCATCTATACTTTCACTTCCCAAACCCTCGCACACCAAGACGAACTCCTGCTGCTTCTCTACAGAGCGGTGAAAAAAAGAGGAGCATGGAAAAGGCAATGAAAAGAGAGAGAAATAAATTAAATAAGAAATGAGAATGAGAAGGGATTAGAAGACTGTTAGGGATGTGTAAAATGAGATATGGAAAAAAGGAAGGCTGGTGGAGTCAAGAAAGCTAAATTTAAGACTTTGAAACTTGGAACGCCACCCTTGACTTAAACGAAGTCCAATTTAAATCAAATTAAGAATCAAAGCAGGAGGAACTGCCCCATTTCTGAATGGAAAGCTGTGAAGCTATAAATGGGCAGAATGAGGACATCCGGAAAAGAACTGTTCAAAGCCGGGAAGTCTAACTGGGTTTAGCAAAGCTGACAGGACACATTAGTAAAAGTGAACGCGCTCTCTGATCGGCAACCGGCCAACAGAAGCCTATCACTGCAGGGTGATAATAAAAACACCCCTGAAGCTGCTGTTTAGGACATTTTAATGTTCAAGTTTAATTTTTTTTTTTTTTTGGGGGGGGGGGGGCCGTCCGTGGCCTGAAGAAAGAAACAGAGTAAAGGAGGAGTAATAAGAAAAGGGGATAACAGAGACACAGGAAGGTTCACCCCTCACACGGCCCGAGTCATTTACTGCAGCCTGCAGGAATCAGCGACCGGCTTTTATTGCCGAGCCCGACACAGACTCACAATCTGTCTGCTACAGTCACAAGTTCATGCTAGTTTGGTTACTGCCAATCAACCCCATACAAAGAGCAAAACCAACAAAAATGTATCCGACCAACAACGACTACGTGGGTATCCAAAGCCTGATTTATGTTAGTCCTCTGAGTCACTGCGCTCCATTCAGGGTTTCTGCAGCGTTACACTGTATCACTATCACAAAGAATGCACGCCGATATATTTTCCATGATGATACCAGTTAAACAACAACAAGCTATTAGGAACGGCAACTTTTAGGTTTGCTGTTGTCAGCACTTTCATGGCCGTCTCTAACGAGAGTTCTAATTAATATAATTCATAATTTAATGCGACCTGGACCCAAAAAACTAATAGGGGGCATTGACTTATTAGAAAACTACTTAGTTGGTGATTTATGACTGTGGTTAGAGATCATAACAATACACAGCAACTCCACAAGAAATAACTAATCAGCCTCCTGCATGCACGGTCCACAATCTGCAGCTATGTCCTCAGTTTGAAGCAACAAGCTTCGGTCAGAGCAGGAAAAACAAACCGCCTTCTTCAGCCTCACAAGCTTTGGCGATCACCTTCAATTCACGGCCAGAACGTCTGCTTTACCGAGACTGGTAACGCATTTATATACAATCATTTATCATAATACGTAACAGGAAATTCAATTGAGGAACCATTTATGACAAACCGTGTGAAGAAAATGTGATAAATCCAGGTACTTCCTCATGCTGCTGCAGAAATTCAATTTCCCATAAAGCTTTCCTGCTCACTGATTTGTAACATTAGCCACAGTGCAGCACAACTAGGAGATTTGCACCTGACAGGTCGCCCCCCCCCCCCCAAAAAAAATTGTGTGCAATTGTTTGACGTTTTAGTGGAAAGCCTTTTAGTTGTCCAACCTGCTTCCCTGTTTGTTTGTACAGACTTCACAGGAAAAGCAGCTCCACAGTTTTATGAAGTAAAGCGAGCGGCAGCAGTGATGACAGCACTGGACCGTCAATCTGTCCGCTTCATCCACTTTGACTGTAAGGAATATCGAGGCCACTCTGCTACTTTAAAGTACTCCGTGTCTGTAAATGTCTGCTTTTTCTCTCTCTTCTTCACAGAGCACACATCATTCTCTGCGTGAGCTGCTTTGGCAACAAAACAAAGTGTGTGCATAATAAAGTGAACCAAAGGAAGACATGAGCGAGTGTGGCATCTGTCTGAGTGATTGACTTAGTGACTGAGGGCTTGCGTGTTTCAAGCGCAGCGGGGCAGGTGAGGGTTTTAGTGAACAAGAAGAGGAAGAGGAGATGTGGTGAAGATGAACGGAAGCTTACCTGCTCCACGGCCACCTTTTTGTTGGCCTGTCCGCTGATGAAGGGCTGCAGCCTGCAACACAGACAGCAACACATCGTCACACTTAGCATCCTACATCTGTTTAACATAAGAAGCAGTCCTGCTCTGTGACAGTCGCACACAACTTTTAACTCAGTTGTTTAAATATTAGCATATATTTATTTTTAATGTTTCTACTGACAGTTAACACTGAGCTGCATGTTGAACTCAGTCCAGTCAGCTGTAGGAGGGATTTGAATTAATGAGTGTACAAAGCAAACTAATTTTATAAAGTCTTCAACAGCTAACATCAGGTCATTTTCACACTCCAGCTAAAGTGTATCCACTATTCAGTATCCACTTAAGAGCTTTGTTGTGTTAGGACTTCATTACTAGTATCACTCCTGTTTGAACAGTAAGTGGTAAAACACACACACACACACAAAGAAAAAAAACAGCCTGCAAATAACACTAGGATGATACTTTTCTAGGGGCATTTGTTCCTTTTTGTAGATGGCTGCAGTACAGAGAGAAATAGTAAAAGTCTGGCAGCCAGTAACTGAACCCAGGACCGCGGAGGCCACTTGTGCACATGTGGGGAAAGGCCTAACCGCTGGGCTGGCAGCTCACCCAGCTTTGCATTCGTGGCCAGTGTTAAATGGTACATCAATACTTCTATATGTTGGTTTCACACTGGGCAGTGAAGAGATTTTGGCCTAGTGGCTGCATGGAGTACTGCAAATTTGGAGACCGCCATACGATGCCCAAAAAGCGTTACAGTACCGTGCAAAAATCTTAAGCTGCCCCTCATTTATTTATATGGAAAATTGGAAACAGGTGCAAACATACATGAAAATACAGTAATAGAGTTTGCACAAGGAGGAGCCACCTTTATTCATCAGCACGGCCTGAAGTCTCTTAGCCAAGATTTCTTGTAATCTTCATGAATTCATTGCATCCTGCTTTTATTTACATTTTACACAGCATCACAGCTTCTTTGGAGCTGTAATATTCTCACTAAGCAGAATCATATACACTATATCACCGCATCATAATTATTGTTGTATTAATATGTACATCACCTTAGTGTTGCAGCTTGGGATTATTTTATTTTACTTTATATACAACTGGATAGCTTTATCTACACACTTTATTTCTACAATAATACAGCACGAGCCCACGCCTCCCACTGGCCACGCCCCCTGCACGCAGGTGTAAAGAGCAGTAACTTCATTTGCCGTAACTAAATTGTCACACCAGCTTTCACAACAAACCAAACCAACCCAAGCATTTGAATTGCAGCTAGCAACAGTCATCAGTACTGGACAAACAAAAGAACAACATCCCCCCACCCCCACCCCCACAGTGACGCAAACACAATGACAGGGAAGGTTACAGATAAATGAGCTCCTCTGTTTTAACAGAGTTACTCAGCAAACACTGAAATGACTAAAAATACTTGGAATTAACCTTGACTCCTAACAGCGGCTGGTCTTTACGACCTTGAAGTGACGTGGCTGCAGAAAATGAGTTCCATTACTCAAACTGAAGCACAATCTGAAATGCCAGTGAGTCTACAAGAGGATTAAATGTGTAGATTTTATGAACCCCTAAAAGCCTGAAAGTAAGCGATTCATTATTTTTCCAGACATTAGAAGATAATAAAATCTTCCATTCTGAGGTCTATTCAGATTTCATTTCACTGTTCGCCTCAGCGGCGAACACACCGCCCGCCTGTTACTGCTCAGCATCATTTCTCCTCTCCGCCGCATTCTTGTCCTTACTCTGTCGCTGATTGGCAAACATATTCACACACGCCGATGCTGGCGAGGTGTCACCTACGCAAACCACTTTAAGTCTAGTACATGCTAATGGCGACCTGTTCATAGCTGTTGACATTTTTCGGCTTAGACCAGCGTTTTGGAGCGAGCCTTGTGTGAAGGTAAACTGCTAGCATGGCTAAAATAATAGACCTGCTTTGTGCGCCACTAATCAGGATTTTTACAGTTCCTTATTTTAAACAGAAGAGGAAAAAGGGAAATTGAGCGATCAGAGCAGCCTTCAGGGGAAGAAATAATGGAAGATATAATCATTACTTAAAACTGTAACAACAACAGTTACTGGTGATGCCGGTTATTGCTCATTCTTCAGGAGGATAAAGGGTTGGTGGTTTCTGAGGCCTCTTGGCAACCGCTCTTAAAGAAAATGTATATTTTCTGTGTACAGAACACGCTATTGCAGGATTTCACTCTTGACACAGTACAGGTAAGATGATTTCATTAGATTTATGCAGCTGGTCTTTGAATCTCTGCTGGCTTCAGGCGACCGGTTCATATTTCTAGGCAACCGCCAGGATCAAGAGAGAGAGAAAAAAAAATGGTGTGAATGAGAAATGAGCCCAAACTGTGAGTGACAGACAGCGCGACTGTCTGTCTGCGCGAGTGCAATCTCTTCCTAGACAGTCGCAGAGATAATCAGGAATGAACGCACCACTGGCAGTAAATCCTAAGCAGGCGTCCCACCACCCCACTGCCTGGAATTAGCATTGTTCCCGGAGGCTCCCCGCCCCCTTTCTTGCCCACCCGGCCCGGCGCTGAGCTCTCCCTGGGGGCTTACAGTAAGTGCTCAAATCTCACTGATAAGACACAGAGCGCGAGTGAGCTTTTAATTAATCTGCTTTAACCAGGGGAAAGGGGAGGAGGGGTAAAAGCGAATGTGGCATCTTCACCCCCAACACTACCCCCTTCCCTTTTCAAAGCTCATTATAAAATCCCAGCCAGGCCAGCGAATCGCTCCCCGCTGAGAGAACTATTCAGGGCCCTGTATATGTGCCAGACAAGACTGGCTCCCATGGGCCCTGACCTGGACACTGTGGAAAGATGGAGGGAGGCAGCATGAGGAGGTGATGCAGTTAGGCAACAGGTAGCGAAGGGGCAAAGGGGTGAGAAGAAGAAGGTGAAGGTAAAGAGATAGAGGGTAAAACACAGCAAGAGAGCAAATGAGGAAAAGGATTGGGTGAGGGCATGGGGAGGGAAAGGATGGAAGCGAGGGAAGACCGAAGAGAAGGAAGGTAGATGGATTAAGAGAACAAAGGGATGCGATAGTAGAGAGTAATAGAATGAGCTAATGGCAGAGCAGGCGGGAAGAGAAGAGGGCACAAATATATCAGAATGGGAAAATAAATATCTGACTCAGAGGAGTGCTGACAGATTATTCCAAAGTTGTTCCCCGTAGCACTAATCTACTAGTCACACCAGATAAGCAGGCTTAATTAACTAACCTTTGTTGTGTTGTGTAGTTATAGCACTTTGTTACTAAGTGAAACCAAACACTAATTAGCTGAATTAACTGTAACAGCGCTACATTAATGGATTTTAATTCAATGTAACAACCAGTGGTGGCGCGTTTGTAGCTCTTCTGCCAACAGATTGAGGATGTGTGCCGAGTTCTTTTCAGGAATTTTCTCAGTCGCTCATAATTACGTTTAAAAGAGGTGGCGTGCATACTGAGAGGAAGGAGAGTGAGAATGGCGAGGTGCGATCCAGCCAACAACAGAGAACGTTAACTTTGGTAATTACGCTGTAAAATGAGACAATGGCATTCTTCCTCTTCACTGTCACTGAATACGTTTGCGTATCAGGCTGCTAAAAAAAAACCCTTCTGAATGCTTTTCATGTGGTTAATATTTTTGTGAAGAGGACAAAATTCTTTTTAAATTGGTGCTCAGGCTTACATGAAACCACTTCCTGCAACTGCAACAGTTATACCAGCAACTGATAGTGAGTGGGGTCAAAGGTTAGAGCGACAGGGCCATGAGAACGTCAGCGTCCCTCGAATGAACAGATAAAGATAATTTAACAGAGACAGATGAAGGTTAAGTGCTGGAGAAACAGACCATTTTTAACCTTTCTGATAACACTGTGATCCAGCCTGACATGTCTCGTCAGTGGTTGATAGATCACAGTGAAAATTTATAAAGATAACCATGTTACCCCAAGAGGCTGTCATCTTATAACATCTTAACAAAACCTCTAAGATTCCCATCATCCATAGTGACACTTTGTGTTTACTGCTAATTGGCAAATGACAGCACATTAGACTATGATCCCAGGAATATAATAGACATGACACTGCATCTCCAGTGTAGTTTAGCATACTGGGAGCATGTCAGAAGTGAAGACATTTAAGATATTTATTTCTCTTCAGTTTTGCACTTTATTGTAAAGGTGTGATTGAAATCCCTGCACAGCTGTCGCTGCTGGAGTTGTCCTGTTTAGATGACGCAGCCAACCTCATTGACGGCTCAGGTTTTTATTCTGCATATCTAATATTTAATATGCATGAAAACGTCGCAGCTTTTGCTGCTACTCATTTGTATGTAGAGTGTAACAAATTCCTTTTGAATGCATTTGCGTATATCATTTTCTCTCCTAATAAAAAGTGCTGTTTGGTTCATTTCAGCCTCAGTAATAATGATCATATTAAAGAAAAAGTGTAGTGCATTGGTATATACTGGAATGGGACTGGACATGAATAAAAATGTGGATCGGCCACATGAAATATTAAGTTGAAATATCAACATATCCCTACCCTAATGAGGATGACACACACACTTCATCTTACACTTTAAGATCTTGCAATTTTAATTATGCAGATAACGTTCTGCGTCACACTTTTTGGATTAGTAACTTTAATGTAATGACGTTATCACAAACACAGATTATTGATCAGCAGCTTTTCTGCTGGATGTGAGGAAACCAGACAAATGTGCAGACTGGTCCTTTAAAATGCTTCAAATCAGCAGCCACACATGAGCTAAATAAAACTTGCGAGAGCCTGAATTGAATCTGATCCTTCCTCTTGTATGCTATTACAAATGTTTTCATTTCTAATTCATACAGAGAGTCTCAGGAGTGCCGTACACTGACTCAGATTTTCTAATGAAACCCGTAGCTGCTAGTGTGTATGAAGTCAAAACACACACACTCGCTCCCTCATTACCGCATTCACTTCCCTCATGATTTCATTTCCTACAGCAGAGCCATTTTCATTTTGTAATAACTCCGCTCGTTATTAGATCTTCTAATCATTCTGCAGCATGTTGTTTCTCTTCTCATTTCCAATACGTGGCAGCGTTTGAGAGACATTTTGCTGTTTTGCTCGTTAGCATCGAGGTGAGATGTTTCTACAAGCCTCTGGTTTTTTTGTTTTTTTTTAAAAAAAAAAATCAAGATGATTGAACGCGTTTGTTGTTTTTCTCTTCGGATTAACTTCTATTTCCATCGCTGCACAAATAAACTGAGGCAAGACCAATATAAGGAAATAATTTCACTATTCATATAATAATCCAATCAATAAGATAACAAGGAGGAAGGATGGAGGCGAGGAGGAGAGATAATCTGCAAACTGGGGGTTGAATAAAATTAGTTCTGCGATGAGCTCGGATGTAAATAAATGATGATAATAATCTGAGCTTCCAACTCGATTTTCCAGCTGGGGACTAGATCCTTGGAGGCACACACACACACACACACACACACACACACACACACACACACAAGCAGTGCCCACTCGTACTTTCCCAGACGCACAAATACAGACACACAATACAGCCTCACACACACTCCCCCACAAAGAGTGTGTGCCTATGAGTCGTGTCCATTCAGGCTGCAGTGCATTGTGGGTCGGTGTGCAGCTTGGCAAGAGGAGACGCAGATTCAGCCAAAAGAACTGATTGTGTTTTCTTCTCCTCTGGCCAGTCCACCCAGCACTAACTCCATTCACTAGCTCCCTGAAAAGCCTTCAGCTGATCCAAAATGCTGCAGCTAGAGTACTGACAGGGACTAGAAAGAGAGAGCATAT
>JAVDPK010000292.1:79334-92535 GCA_034780415.1 Cichlasoma orientale | reverse complement strand
GTGTGTGTGTGTGTGTGTGTGTGTGTGTGTGTGTGTGTGTGTGTGTGTGTGTGTGTGTGTGTGTGTGTGTGTCATTAACTCTACAGAAGAACATGCTTACAAAGGACCTCATAATTCTCAGACAACCAGTGCTGTGTGAGAGCCAATTAACTCAGTGTTAACTGGGTTTTTCTTCTTTGCTGGATGAAGTATATGATATATATGATCTAGTGATGGCATCACTTTCTTCATTTTACTTTTACCACCTTAAACACTAGCACAGGACTGTCCACATTAGCTTAAATGAACTGAAAATGTGATGCCACGTGTTGAAGCTTCAGCTGTAATTCGGCCCATGACACTGACTTTTCAGTCTTAGTATGATTCAAGCGCCAAAAACATGGGACATTTCCCCTGATAACAACAATACTGCATCTTACATTTGACTCTTTATGCCTGGCAAACACCTACATCTTCCAGTCTGCTCACGCCCAGTTTGTAAGCAGAACTGTCAGTTGTATATAAAAAAAAGATGCTATTTCTTCACAGCATTAAACATTATCACTCAATGCTGTAATATTACAAAAAGTCATCAAATTAAAATCGTCGTGATGGATGAACAGTGGAATATGATTTTTCATGCATCACCTTCCTGACCAATAAAGCAAAAAGCAGCAGGCTGAGTGATTGCTTGTCTTTACCAAACGGCTGCATATCATTGCAGAAGTTAAGTGTGAGTGCTTTCACAACTTTAAGCCTTCTGCGAGGGAGACTTTTGATTTCAATTTATTTTGGCTGGATAAATTGTCTGGAAGGGCAAGACTGCAAATGACGCAAGCGAAAAAAACAGGCGAGCCGCGTGTGCACATTCTAACAATGCTACTTGGATGTTCCCGGTAAAGTGAGCACCCACGTTTTTGGGGAATTTCCATCCATTTCCTAATGCTTGTGAGAAAACTGGCGCACAAACACACAAACAGACACACACAGGGCCATATTTAATAACCCACTAACCCATCCATGGCCATTTGATGAGAGCTGTGACATTTCTCCAGATGGATGGGATTTCTGGGTCAGTTAGCGCCCAGCTGTGTGCTGCGGCGCTGGACTCTTCCTTTGCAGATATTTTGGAGAAGCATGACCAGTCTTGTGAACAGAGATTAGAGATTCAGCAAGACGGGTGGTTGTTAACAGCTGTGGGCTAAACACACACACACACACACACACACACACACACACACACACACACACACACACACACACACACACACACACACACGAGGGCTGTGTGACAAGACAGACATGCAGCCCAGCTTTTGGATGGATGAACAAGTGAAGAGTGCGAGTAATTTTGATTTAGTCTTTTAATGAAAATGCATATTAACTTTCAGGCTCGTGACAAACGAGCTGAAGTTTGATATTTTAGTTTGGTTTTCTTTTGAAACTTTTTTATTAATTCACGCAGGGTGGTGGTTAGCACTGTTGCTCCACAGTAAGAAGGTCCTGGGTTCGATTCCACCTTGGCCCCTTTATGGGTGGAGTTTGCATGTTCTCCCTGTGTTTCCTCCGGGCACTCTGGCTTCCTCCCACCATCCAAAGACACGCAGTTACTGGGTTTAGGTTAATTGGTAATTCTAAATTGCCCATAGGTGTGAATGGTTGTCTGTCTCTTGCCCTACGACAGCTGGGATTGGCTCCATTTTATTAGCACAAATAAGCACATATCTCTGCATTGTAACATGCAAACTGCTCATAAATTCAAACTACACGTTAGAATATTAAAAATGAATATTTTGTGTCATATTTGTATTAACAAAATGAACATGGAGTGTGCCGTGATGTGTCAGAGTGTGTTATGAAGCGGGGACAATGAGAGTGTGCCTCTTCAAAGGCTGGCGGCGTGGCCAGAGGGAGGATCACAGTCTTCCACGCCACAAATCACATAAATAGGGAGGATCACAAGCTATTAACCCCCATCCACACAAACAGATCAGTCATACGTCTGAAAGATCAAAGAGTTAACAGCAGCAACGCGCGCACTCAAAGCCAGACCTCATGGCGACAAAGTCACACTCATTTTCTAAAATAAACTCCAGAAAATTTTCAGCCCATACACACTTGAGTACTTAAATTACATGATTTGACATGATGCTTAAATTACATTTCTCCCCTCACAGTCATTTCCCAAGTGACTGCCAACTCTCCTCTGTGACGGTGCAGTGAAAATGCCCTTTCACCTCCAACAGCACAGTTCTCTTTGCTGCGACTCAGCTCAAAAACATTAAAATGCAAACAAAATAAAAGAAAATACCAAATCCAGTAAAATCTCTGTATAGAAAAAAGATAACAGCTAACTCTGCTGCACAATGTGTCATTAAATCAGCTCTGAAGTGAACTACAGTCTGAAAAAAAAGAAGAAGAAAAAAGTACAGTGAAAGAAAATAGAAACAAGTGGAAGGTAGCAGAACTAATTGCAGGCTTTGATGCGTCCAACTTCACAGGACATAATTAGGAAAAAGTTGTCTAAACACTTTTCTGTTCTCTTCTTTGAACTGCAGTATAGCGCGTCTCTTCACGCCACAGATATACTGACTCGAACGTCTTTGAAAGTAAACTAAACAAAGAAGCCTTGATGGGAGAAAAATAAACCCGAATGAAAGATCAAACTAATAAGAGCGCGAAACAAAAGGAAAACAAAATAACAAAATATAGAGACGATTCAAATCGGAAAAATTCAGGTAACTACATAAAAACAAAAATATTCTTAATGAAAACTGGTATATATCTCAGATATTAAATATGGACAAAACAAATCTTTGTAGTATCTGTGGAGAACAACTTGACTGGCCCTGACCCCACCCAACCACCTTTGGCCCAATTAACCTCTTGAGGTCCCCCTGGAACAAAAATGTCATGTGTCCCCCCCCACCCCACCCCCCAATCATACATGTTAATGTCATCATTTCCTCAGACATGAACTGAAATGATTGAGTCTATCAATAGGTCAGCTGATCGATAGAAAAACAGTGCAAAAGGGGATTAAGGTGCAGTTTCCCAGGTTTCAGTGACAGATCAGACACAGCTGAGCCTGCTTTGTCCAGCTGGCAATGCGGTCGTCACTGAAATGAAGGCAGAAACTGACTATGAGCCAGTACTTAACATCCACGTGGGACCGGCCATCCAGTTTCTTCTACTTATGGTAAGTCAGGCAGCAGTGGCGTCAGTGTGAGCAGACGTCCTTCTCCAGGCCGAGTGAGATACACGGATTCATTTCAACTGCTTGTATCTGCAAACTCGTTCTTTCAGTCACTAACGCAGAGCTCACGAGCGCAGGACGGGGTCAGACTTCATCTTTCAGCTCATTCTCAGACTGGTCCTAATGTCGGACCTCCAACCGCAAGTCATAACTCTCACAGAAAGCCACCAAGCAGAGGGTAAAATGTTTAACTTGTTCTCAGTTCAGACTCCTTAATCTCCAATATCGCATGTGTCCAGAGAAGGTGAGGGGATCATCAGTCATCACTTCTCACAATCAAACTGGTTCTCCGTGGCGGGGTGGCATAGCAACAGTAGCAACAGAGGTGCGGCTCTGCCCACAGACATCTGGTGAGTGGTGCTGCTATAAACCGAGTGGCAAACATCTTTTCAGGAAGCACGGGAACAGAGCGATCATTTAGGGAAGCTAAAGTCACACGAGCTGACAAGCTGCTGTTTTCAGACAAACCACATCCAGATAACCGCGCTCACTGTGAGAGGATACATGTTTGAAAAAGATTTGTCAGAGTCCAACAATAAATAAAACCTAGACAATTTAAACCTTTTCTCAAATCACTCCTTCCCCCCCTATATCACAGACAATAAATATTTCACTCATTCATAAATACTTCACTCATTAATGAAGTACTCGAGTCACTTTCCCACCGTTGAGACTATGTTTAACCTTTATTATACTTTTGGAGAAATAAGTGAAAGAAAACAGAAAAGTTCTCCACAGACTCGACTGCTGCATCCTGCACAGACGGGGGATTTACTGACATTTCGCTCAGAAAAACTTTTCTGAATTAGTATGCAGAAATGCCTCAACTTTATCTGAAGGAAGTGCACATTTAAAAGTTATAATCCCTCCCTGTGGAACCAGCTTCCCACCGTCAGCAGGAAATCACATCATCTCAGTATTCAAGGACGCACTCCAAGACTTTACTTCCTTTTCTATTTCAGACCTTCGTTTTCTCGGCTTCACACGCCTGCAGCCTTTTATTGGTGGATTTTCACAGTCTGGCTTCTACCTGCTGCTCTCACGCATGATCGCAGGTGTGTTTAGCTCTTCCTGTTTGGCTCTTCCACTGCTGTAAAGCACCTCAGTGCTGTTTCTCAGGCCTAGCCTCTTGTTTACATGGTGTTCACAGGTTACCTCTTTGCCTTGATGGCAGGTTAGCTGAGACTTTTCACCACCACAGTTCAGCTGCTGAACGTTCCTGACATCAAAAACAGAAAAAATATTTTGGTGATGAGTAAATGTGTAACTGTGATCACGTGTGCTCTCAGTGGAGCTATTTACATTATTTGGAGGTGTGAGGTTTCTGGGTGACGGCGGCTATTAATCTGAGCTCGCTGCACTCACTTGTGGAGGTCAGAGGTCAAATAGCCATCAATAGGAGCTGCCGGCTGCCTGCGGCGGCAGACTTTTCGGCAGCCCTCCATCACCGTGGCAACCCGTAACAGCAGCAGGGAGTGGCTCCCGACGCCCAGTCGGGCTGAACCACGAGAGACAGCATGCGCTTATAAATCACTCCACCCCCCCTGAGGAAAACAATGAGGCCATATGCAGCGCTCTCATAAAGGACCATCCATATCCCAAAAACGCGATACGCGCTGTGTAACTGCAGCCACTGATATCACACTCCTCTCAGCGCTTCCGCTCCACCTTTACGCTCCTTACTGCCACGGCGATCAATCGAGGGCCCAATTAAAACACTCGGCAGCCGTGCGGGAATGTGTGGTTAAAGCTTCATTTAAAAGTCCCAGTTTTCAGCTAATTTTCCCGGGAACGTCTCTTAAAATTTCCTCAAAATGAGTTCACGTTAAGCTACAAATTAAAAGGATGTTTAAAGGACAAATCTGTCACAGTTTGCTACTGTTTTTTTAATTTCTGCAGTTATGAAGCGCCGTGAACAAAAATTCAAAAAGCATTAAATTGATTGAGCAGCAGTGCATTACTGAAAATATACATTTGAACATGTTTGAGCACGAGTTTCGGTTGAATTGCACATAATGTTTAACATATAAAGGGGACTAACATTTCAGTGACTCGGACGCATTTCTACCCCTTTTTGAAAAACTAGAAAATGTTTGTATCCATAAAAAAATATGCCAAATCAGGCCATTTTTGCTCACTTAGCCTAACAAGTATGCAGTGGTGTGCACTTTGTAATCAGCAGATGTTAGGGACACATCCTCAGCTGTGTTCCTCAGCATCATCACGTGTTTCTGCCTTTTACTCACAAATCCAACCTCTGCTGAGGCAGGCCCACCACAGACTGATCAGACCTGGGTGTGTGCTCCTAACATCCACAGCCACTGACTGCAGCGTTAATCGGTCCCTGAAATCTCCATGATGGTGCGGCAGAGCGCTTGGCTGCGCATCTCCAACTGTTTAAGACAGTCTAACGGCGGATGGAGTGAAAGTCCAGATCGGAGGAAGGAGAAAAACAGAGTCATCTAAAACTTCAGAGGAGCGGAGATATGAACATTATTTTTTGTTGCATGAAAGATCAAAAACAAATGACATGAATGAGCCGCTCACACACGGCACCCACAGTCATGGTTTCACAGGACTGCATAGAGTCCTGTGCTTCAGCAGCTTGCAGAGCCACCTTTAGCAGCAAGAACTTGAAGTAATTGTTTCCTGAGACTTTATCAGCCTCTCACATCACTGTGGAGGAATTTTGGCCCATTCGTCTTTACAGCGTCGCTTCAGTTCATTGGGGTTCACTGGCATTCATTTATGCACAGCTCTCCGAAGGTCCCGCCGCAGTAATTCAGCTGGGCCGAGGTCTGGACTTTGACTGGGCCACTGCAACACTGAGCCTTTTCTTTCTCGGCCATTCTGTCGCAGATTTGTTGGTGTGCTTGGGATCGCCGCCCTGTTGCACGAACCAATCTGGGCCGAGCTTTACCTCCTGAAACATTGCGGCATTGTGTACACGACTGAACAAACACAACATCCCAGCCCTAAAGCAGTTCATAGGGTGACTTTGCAACATCTGTTCCGAGACTGAATAAAAATCCACACATTAACAAAAATGTCTCCGCAGCGCTGCAAGCTGCTAAAAACTCCACAGGGCGCCTAAAAAGGGAGCGAATCAGTTACTTTAGACAAACTATAAATATTTTAGTAATAAACACAATCCAGAAAAGAGGAAGTTAATTTTTGAAAAACAAATCCAGCCTCAATTCCAGTCAGATGAGCTGTCAGTGTTGCCATCTGTATCTGGAAAAAGGCTAAAATCTTTTACTGTAGGCGAGAAGCTCATCTCTTCAAACGGAGCCTCGTGTGCATCTCCTCCTCCTCCTCTTGTATTTGTTCTAATCTGCTCTTAAAGTGAGCCTGAAAATCCTTCCTGCCTCCTCACCACCTCTTTTTCTTCCTAATAGCTCATCATAATAAAACACATAATCTAGTTTCACATAATTATTGTTACACCACTGAAGCTTGTCCTTTTAACCCCTAAATTATCCCGTGGCAATAAGATAAAGAGCAAGAAATAACTCATCTGGTGTCTTCGCCCGCCTTCTTCATCACTCCTCCACTCAACACGCTTCCTACTCCGCTCTTCCCCTCTTCAAAGCATCTAACGGGAAAAACAGACACGCTACAAACCACTACCACAGTTCACAGCAATACTCAGCTCACTTTTAACCCCGACCGGTGCTGCATCACCATTTAAGCTGAAGTGATGTTATCATCTGAGGGAAAGAACCTGCTTCTTCACACATTCACCGGCTACAGAGTAGCATGATTATAGATTTAGTGTCTTTTTTTGTATCCAGCTCTGTTCTCCGCTGCTGCCAACCTGCAAAGGGAAATATCGGCCCGCGGGAGCTCCACCGTGTTCACCGGCTTGCCTCTAACTGCATGCGTCTGCTGTGTCATGCGCAGAGACTTTTTTTTAGAGCTTTTCCACTGAAAATAGCTGCTCGCTGCTGCTGAACAGCAAAATAACGAGCTGAAAGTCGCTGCAGTGCTCGATGAGCTGCAGATTCAGATTTCCTGCCTCTTTCGTACCGGCACATTGTTCTCACGACGTCATTTAACAGACTGATGTCTGCAGGTGAATGTGCATGGAGATCCATGATGCAATTAGCAAAATGGTTGCGCCAGGTGGCTAATTTCTGACTGAAAATGTCTTTTAAAAAAAAAATTTTTTTTTTGTATGGGCGCCCAGGGTGGCTCAGTGACCAGCAGGTGACCACATGTATATGCAGCGCTGCGGTGCAGGGGCCGCGTGTTCGAGTCCCGGCCTGTCGCCAATTTGCCCGCGTCTTCCCCTATACCCCTCCCCCCATTTCCTGTCTCCTTACTGCCAAGAAAAGCCGCTGTGTCTCCTCCCAAAATCTCTACCAACAGAAGTGAAGAGTGCCAAGTTGATAACACTAAATCCACATGCAAAGTACACCATGACAGCCATTCAGTGACATAAATACCTCTATATGTGCATTTATTCTTTATTATTGACATTGGCTCGTTTCTCCCTTCACTGTGCCGTAAGCGTTGCTCTAATGCTTCTTGAAAGTATCTAAATTGTTTATCATTAAGTAGAAGCATGACACGCAACAGCAGCACGTCCTGATGTAAACTGAGGCGGAGGTCAAGCTCCATCAGCAACAAGCAGTTTGGTGATTTTTCGATTTGTGCTTCTCCTGCAGGCTCCTGAAAAGGTCAGTTTCCTCTCTGCTCTTTCACCTTAGAGGTCCTCGCTCTGCCGTTTGTCTTTGTGGACTAAACCTGCAACACTGCTCCTTTCTTTCTGCCTGCATCACCTTAACAGGTGAAGGTCTCAGCTGGCGCTTTCCCCCCCCGACACCATTTGCCCACTTAAATTTCTATTAAAGAATGGAGGGCACTAGTATGGATGTTACATTTATATATTCATTGTGGTTTTTGATGAAAATGTTTAAGGGAAATCCTACTATATTTTTCAGTGCTTAATCCAATCATTTACTGCTGTTTAACCAAGACTATTGATGCTCACAGGACACTTTATTAGGTACACCCTGCTAGGACCTGGTTGGCTCCCCTTTTGCCTTCAGAACAGTCTTAATTCTTCTTGGCTTAGATTCAACAAGGTGCTGGAAACAGATTTTGGTCCATACTGACATGACAGTAACGCAGACGGCACATCAATGATGCAAATCTCCCATTCATCGACATCCCAAAGCCGCTCCGCTAGGCTGAGATCTGGTGACTGCGGAGGGCATTTGAGTGCAGTGAGTACACTGTAATGTTCAGGAAACCAGTTTGAGATGATCTGAGTTTTGTGACATGGTGCATGATCCTGCTGGAAGCAGCCATCAGAAGCTAACTGATGTTATGGTCCAAGTTTGAAAGTGGCCTTAGCAGCATATGCTTCTTTTATATTACCATAACAGTATCTTGTTCTTTCGTATGCCACTGTTGACATATTGCTGAAATCCAAGTATAATCCACTTTACAATAGTTGAAATCCCCTAGCACAAATATTGGCACGTCCGGCTCGTTCGTAAAGCGGCTGTGGATGCATTACTGCTAGGCGGGATGTATGCAACACAAATAAAAATATTCCCAAGGTAAAAAGGTCTCAAACTTGCACATAAAAGCTCAAGATCAGGGGTGCATATAGTGTTCTTAATTGTATATTTGTGCATCAAAGATCCTTAATAAAAAAATGTATTGGGTTGCTGCCATGTGACTAGTATTCACACCAGTGGCCTGCTGGAGGTCATTTTGTAGCTCTGGCAGTGACATCCTGTTCCTTCTTGCACGAAAGCAGCAGATACCGGTCCTGCTGATGGGTTAATCAGCACGACAGCCTTGTCCGGCTCTCCTAGAGTAACTGCCCGTCTCCTGGAAGTGCATGAGGCTGTGCTGGGAGATACAGCAACACTTCTGGCAGTGGCACATATTGATGCACCATCCTGGAGGAATTGGACAACCTGTGCAACCTCTGTAGGGTGCAGGTATCACCTCATGCCTCATAGAGACATGAGGCATGACATGAGGCACAATATATTCTAATCGCAGTGATGTCACACCACAAAACTCGGCCTCCCTCTGCCCCATCTGTCTCTCTCACTTTCTATCCCTTGACTAGCTTTCTCCCTCTTGTCTCACCCTCCTTCCCTCATCCACTCTGCAGCAACTCTCTGTTAGGCTATCACTCTCTGCCGGGCTTAGTGGCTCGTTTCTAATCAGCTTACTGCCAATGAGACTAAGCCTGAGCTGAAAAGGCGATTGAGGGAGGCCGTTTAGCCACTGGCTGACAACTGGCAATAGCTGGGGGGATGGTGTCAATAAAACTTAGCAGTAAAGGGAATAAAATATAAAACTGAAAATAGTATATCATGTTGGGTTTTAAGAGAGCGAGGACCAACTTGAGAGTGAAGATAAAGAGGGACAAAAGAAGAAGTATTTCAGTGTTAAAGTGTCCCTTCGTGTGGCTCTGGGGGGGAAGTCTTCAGTTGCTAAGCTGTGCTGTGGCCTTGTGAGGCCATGAACTACCACAATAGTATCAACTCTTATAGTGTCAACATTTTCGGTTGCTGGCTGGGCTGTTTTTTTTTCTTTATTCTGTGGCTAAGCTGTGGATAAAAACTGGGACATTTTCCAAATGGCCCAGTTTTAGAGTTCCCCTCAAAATTCCAGCCCTCGCCGTCCCATTAGTTACAGCGCGAGGCTCGATGGAGAACAAAGGTTTGGCCGTTGAAAGCTGTTTGGATGGAAGAGGCTGTGCAGGGAAAGCTGCTGTCGCTGCTCTAAGTAGAGCCGGATGTCCAAAATCAAAGGGATGCTCTCATTTCTCCGTGCTTCATTGAGAAATGGGTTTGTCTGAGGAGGATGGGGGGCGAAAGGGATTAAGTATCTTAACATCTCTCTGTGTGAGAGAGGAAGCTAAAGACCTAAATGTAAACGTATGTGAAATGAGCTTAATTTATCAAGCAGCCAGCAGTAAAAACCCTTCCGCAGGCACGTTGGCCCTCGGCACGTGCTTTCATGTGTGGAATAGCACATCGTGGCATCACTAGCCTGATTATGAGTCAAGCTACAATGAATAATAGAGGGCTCGTGATCAGTTTACACTCTTATCTCATCAAGCCGTAACATTACGCATGACCACTGTACAATGACAGAAATCAAACTCCCATTTGGTTGGAGTGGCATTTTCCGCCTTAAATTTAACGGCTGAGCTACATTTCTGGGCCCGCGCACCGGAAACTAGTAGCGCCGAAGCAATTAGTGCAAAATCAAATAAACAATATCATCTGCGAAAATATAGACTTCATCTTTTTAAGTTATTCATCTGGTTGATATCAGCACACAGTCGTTTTATGTAATAATATGGACACAGTGCATATTATAGCTTAAAGCTGGGAGCCTTTGTTCATGTGTTCCCACGTTGACCTGACTGGATGCTCATTTACTTTCAAATTTGAATTTATTTATCTTTTATTGTGCATTTGAAAATTTTGCAACACTTCACATTTTTTTATATGTTAAAAAATATATCATTTTCTTTCTGTCATCAATCTGCATCTAATAATGCAAAATAAGAAATATTTTGAGAGACGTCAGGACACAAGATAAGTACTGTTTATATAAGGAAGAAATGGCTGCATTACTACTAATTGTACATGACTAGACACTAAGACATTCGATTATACAGGCATTCTATACTAGGCTGTGCGGGTCACATTGTTTATAGTAAAAAGAAGATATTAAGAGCATAAGGAATGACTCTTTAAAGTCGGGACTTTTGGGACATTATGGCCTACAGCATGAAGGCTGTAGAGGGCCCTCTTTCTCCATCCGGAGGAAGAGACTTTCCCTCTTTTCTCATATTCCAACTGAGGTATGAGGCCAGTAAAAAGGCCTCACCACTGGATGCCAATTTGTTTTTCTTTAATGTTTTCTACTCTGGTGTAGTTGTTCATGTGGGTGCTACTGTTATTGATAGCACCAGGTTCGAAGGATGTTTTTTATATTACGGTATACAGGGGTCAACTTGTACCCAGGCAACGCACAATGCAACATTCCAAGTCAATTAAAATAATTACATACAATGTAAACGGTCTAGGAAATCCAATTAAACGAAGCAAAACTATGGCAAAATTAAAACGAGAAGAAATAGATGTGGCTCTCCTTCAGGAGACACACCTACCAGAACCAGAACATGAGAAGCTTAAAAGATGGGGATTTAATCAGTATTCCTCTTCATACAGGCACGGCTCAAAGAGAGGGGTGGTAATTCTAATCTCGAAGAAATTAAATTTTGAATGTACATATGTTAAGAAAGATCCAGATGGAAGATATGTTCTGATCTCTGGTCACCTTCAGGGGGCGTTGGTCACTTTTCTAAATGTGTATGCGCCTCCATTGTCTGAGTGGAAATTCTTTAAACAAATTTTTGAAATACTAGTTTCAGATGCCCAAGGAACCTTGATCTGTGGTGGGGATCTTAATGTTAGACTTAATGCATCTTTGGATACATCAAAACCATGCCACACAGGAGAAAAAAAAGTTACCAAAAACATCAACCTAATGATGAGGGAGCTCGGTCTTTCAGACACATGGAGGGATCTGAACCCAACTAAAAGAGACTTTACTTTCTTCTCCCATCCACATTTGGTCTATTCTCGGCTAGATTACTACTTAATGTTTCAAAGAGATCTGTGCAGGGTCACCAGTTGCAGCATTGGCATAATGGACTTATCTGATCACGCTCCCGTTTATTTGAATGTAATATTGGACTTTGACAAAAGGAGGACTAATTGGAGGCTAAACACAGGGATACTACATCAAATGAGAGAAAAAATAAGAACAGATACAAAACAATATTTTGAAGAAAATGATAATGGAGAAGTGTCACAGCAGACACTTTGGGATGCTTATAAAGTGGTTCAAAGAGGGAAAATAATAGGCTACTGCTCAAATTTGAAAAAACAAAGGAAAATAAAAGTGGAACAGTTGCAGTCAGAATTAAGAAAATTAGAGAGTGAACACAAAGAGACACTGAAGCAGGGAACAAAAATTGAAATTAATAGGATAAAGAATGAATTGAATGAAATCTACTCCAACGACATAAAAAAAAAATTGACTTTCCTAAAGCAAAAGTACTATGAAACAGGGGGAAAATCTGCTAAATTACTAGCCTACAAATTAAAAAAGCAACAGGCAGAGAATACAATCTATAGAATTAGGGACCCCATAAAAAACTCACTACATTACAAGGCGAAAGAGATCCATGAAATCTTTAAAAATTTTTATACACATTTATACAGTCAACCCCAAACAGATGGGGATGAAACTAGACAATTTTTGGACCACTTAGAGCTTCCCAGGGTGGATATGGAACAAAATAAGTCCTTAATTAAGGACATAACAGAAGAAGAAGTTAAAAAAGCAATATCACATTCAAAAGCTAATAAAGCACCAGGACCCGATGGCTTCCCAGCAGAGTGGTACAGGGAGATGAAAGACCTTCTTATCCCTAGAATGACAACCATGTACAACCAGGTGCTTAAAACTGGCGTTGCTCCCCACTCTTGGAAAGAAGCAACAATCTCTTTGATCCTAAAGGGGGGGAAAGATAAGTTAGATTGTGGAAGCTATCGACCCATAAGTGTCCTGAACCAAGACTACAAGATTTTTACTCACATTTTGGCAAAAAGACTCGAAAACATTCTTCCTCAGATAATAAGTCTCGATCAAACGGGTTTCATTCAGCAAAGACAGGCACAAGACAATATTCGCAGAACACTGCATATAACTGATCACATAAACCAAAAAAGTCTCAAGGCAGTAATGCTAAGCCTAGACGCCGAGAAGGCATTTGACCGAGTTAATTGGGAGTTCCTTTATCAATTATTAGACAAATTTGGATTCCACCCAGTGTTTATCAAATCAATTAAAGCAATATACGACAAACCAAAAGCCAAAATTAAAATAAATGGAGCTATATCAAACCCA
>JAVDPK010000292.1:60745-79234 GCA_034780415.1 Cichlasoma orientale | reverse complement strand
CTTTGTTCATGTGTTCCCACGTTGACCTGACTAGATGCTCATTTACTTTCAAATTTAAATTTATTTATCTTTTATTGTGCATTTGAAAAGTTTGCAACACTTCACATTTTTTTATATGTTAAAAAATATATCATTTTTTTTCTGTCATCAATCTGCATCTAATAATGCAAAATAAGAAATATTTTGAGATTTTTGCAACTAAAAAGAAAAAATATACCATTTAACTAAGTAATCAGGTCAACAATTTTATTGGGAATGATCTCGGAGAGTGGCACACGGTTCTTCTCCCAGTCTTCATCATAATTTAAGCTCAACTAATTGGTTGGGGAACATTAGTGCAAAGCCATTTTCAGGTCTCTTTGGAAGTGCTAGACTGCTTCCAGGTCCGGACTTTGGCTGAGCCACTGCAGGACTCTCCCTGAAGCCACTCAGCTGTCACTGCTCTACATTTTCTTCCTCCAACTTTCCCTCTATGCTGACCAGTCTTCATGTCACAGTCAGGAAAAAAAAACCTTCTGCACAGCACGATTCCACCACCACCGTGTTCGACTGCAGGGATGGTATTAATGAGGTGATTCTCACTGCCTGGTTTCCTCTGTACACACTAGCGGAAATAGGGGGCAGATAGTTCAATCTTTGGCTCCTCAGACCAAAAGATTTTGCTTCTTGTGGTCTGAAAGTCTTTTGGGCGCCTTATGGCCAACTCCCAGCAGGCTGTCATGTGCCTTTAAAACGCTCCTCTTACCGCTGTACCATAATGGCCTGATAGGTGGAGCGCTGCAACAATGGCTGTCCTCCTTTAAGGATCTCTCAACTCCAGATCTATTTTATAATGACCGCTGGCTTTACGGTTACAGACAAAGGCCCTTCATCACTGATTACTCAGTTTAGCTGGCCAACCAGATCTGGGAACACTGTTGGTGCTTTCACACGTTCTCCATTTTAGGATTATGATGGCTGCCTGCAGATGTTTTCTTTTATCCCCAGATCTCAGTCCTGTCTCACAGCTCTACACTTTATGGGCTGGTTTTCACTTTCATATACACCATATGTGCCTTTCCTAATTACATCCACTGAATTCAATTAGAAAGCAGGTGCACTCTAATAAAGAAGTAGAAGTATCTCAACAAAAATGCACCACAACATACGATCTGATTACGTAGCCCAGTGGGATGTGTCACCATTCAGCTTTTTAAGTCAAAAACACGCTTGTTGCGTTGTGTGTGGATCACGGCGAGCGTACCAAAATGTGGGAAAATTAAACGTCTCTTAAAATGCAAGAAAACCGCCGTAAACCTACATGTGCCAACTCTGATGCCCGTAATTTCTGAAAAGCCTCAAATTTTGCATAAACAAGCTTTTAATCTCATCAGCAGCGCGTGCCACCCACATCACGACTGGTGGAGAAGCCCCGGCGTGTACGTGTGGTGGTAGTGGGGGATGTTGGGCGGATAGGGGGTCTGCAAACCACCACCAGCACCCAAATACTCATTGGTTACAGTTTGCAGGGGGGGAGGGGCAGGGAGATCAAATGCTTACAGGGAGGTGCTGCAAACCACAGACAAATTATACACCCTCCCCTAACACAGCTGGTCACTTAAGTAGGAAAACATCCTCTTCGATCGAGTGTGCTCTGCAGGAAACTATGGAAACTTTACAAACAGTGCAGTTCAGCCTGCTCTTTTCCTCTTCTCTGCGGGTGAAGATTTAACTGGAGCTGCTCCTCCTCTGTCAGTTTCCTGTTTCTGCTCAGCTCCTTAAATGTACTCCCAGGATTTTTCTCACGACACCTGCTCCAGCAAGTCAAAAACCCAAAATGGAAAGCATTTCCTTTTTCTTCCCCCTTTCCTGTCCCTCTTGCACAGCCTCGTAGAAGTGGTGGCAGTGGCAACATCTGGCCAGAAACCTGCTGAGATTTCCAGTTTTCTGGAGCGCCGGCTAACTCTGCGGGTCACATTTACATTTCTGGAAAACCAACGCAGACCAAAATGGTTGTTCTGGCTGCCCTTTGTGTGAGGAAAAAAATGCAGAGAGGAATTTTTCTTTTCCCTCGTTCTTCCCCCCCAAAAAAAACCTTTGGAATCAGACAAGTTTTCTAAAAAGAGAAGGGAAAAAAAATAAAAACAACTTTGAATGGGGAAAGAACAGATGAAGGAGCGGAGAAGTGTAAAGAGCAACAGAGGAGGGGAAAAAAATATCACTGGAGGGCAATTATCTTGGCTATTTCTGGAAGACTGCTTTTCCATCATCCAGTCGGGATGGAGGGAACAGGGAGGGTCTGTTTGGCAGCTGGCTGAACGAGGTGGAGGGCGAAGAGACAGAAGGAGGGAGGGGGAGGGAAGAGAAAGAGGGAGAAGTGAAAAAGAGTGCATGGTACATTTGAACCTAAAGACTGTCCAGTACACTGAGTACAGCAGGGGCCTGCTGTCCCTGAAGGGCTGAGTTCGTAGGAACACAAAGCAAGAGAAAACAAATGGGTGGGAGTAAAGAGGGAGGGGTAGGGAGGGGGGAAACGGGGTGACGCAAAGACAAGATAACAGCAGGCAAGAAGCCAGGAGAAAAAAAAAGAAAAATCAGGCCCGACAGCACAGAGACATGGAGTCTGTGCTGATCATGTGAGCATCTCAATTAGTTTGTAGGCAGTCATTTGAGGTAAAAAAAAAAAAAAAAACTGACTGTGAAGCAGGACCCTCAAGACTAATGCAAATTTCTCTGCCAGCAAACGCCGCTCAAACATTTATTTCTCAAGGACTAAAAATATGAACTTTCCAAGGGATAAATTCACTCCAGCAGTGATGAAAGGGACGACTAAAGACGGTAGCCTGCCGACATATCAAAAGAGTAATGGTCGAAAATTCCCAATGATCGTCCTTTTATGGGAGGAACAAAAACTGAGTCTGGACGTTTTTATAGTTGGGCTGCACCATCCTGCTTATTGTTGGCACCATAATCAAAAGGCGTTTGCGGTCTTGAGGACCACAAGAGATATCAGTGAGACGGCTGTGATACATGCGCTGCACCAGAACTCTTCAGGCCTCTAACGTTTACAGGAATCGTAAGTACAGTTACCAGGAAGACAAAGTCTGTCAGGCTGAGCACAGAAAAGAGTTCAAGCTTGACAGAAAAAAAGTCAGTTCACCTCTGAAAACAAAAAGTCAAGTAAGCTGTCAACAGAGCCTCAACAGCTACAACGTTCTCCTGCTTTTTGTTTACTCAAAGTGGCCTCATCAGACTCGCCCGATTCCATGGCTCATTTTCATGTCTTGCCATCCAAGCAAATTTACACATTTTGTAAAGTGCAAACACTTCTGCTGTGAGATCAAAAGCGAAGATGAAAGAGGGAAAAAAAAGAAGACAGAGAGCCAAAGAAAGACAAAGAACTCGTTAGCGAGTTGCAAAAGCCCAAAGCTAGAAGAGACCTGATGGTGCAGAGTGATACGACAGGCCTGTAGCTGCTGCTGAGGGCTTTTAACTGCCAGACAGAGAGAATTCGAAAAGTAGGTGAGAGAACAGAGGACAGGAGGAGGAAGGAGAAGCAGGTCGTGAGAGGGGGGGATTGATAAAAAAGTGGAATGAAGTAGACAGGAAGTTGGAGAGGCGGAATGAAATGGGAGAGAAAGTAAGAAGAAATGGATGGGAAAGAACTGGAGACCAATAAGGAGATGCTGAAAGGAGCAGGTGAAGAAGAAGAAGGAAAAAAAGGAGGTAAATGAAAGGAAAGGTAGAAATTGAAAGAGGGAGGAAAGAGGGTGAGAGGTGGCAATTAAGAGCCTTTTCTTAGAAGGGATGATGGGAGCAAGGGGAAGAAACAGGAGCTTTTTAGGGTCAGAATCAGTGAAACCTAAATCTGGAGACAAAGCTGAAGAGTGCTGAAACTCGCAGAGGTAAAACATTCCCATCAGCATACACAAATTTTATTCAGTCTGATTAAAGTCCTGACTGTAGGCGACATCCAAAACCCTGGAAAAGCAAATTCTTCCGTGCCCGTGTACAAAATGACGACGCCATTTGCAAACACAGCCTGGACTTCCAAACGTCTCACGGGCCGTTTCATCCTGATCGTCAGCCACAAACTACGAGAACCTGCCGAAGCTGATTTTTAAAAAATGTCGGGCGCATAAGACACGAGCACATTAAACCAATCAGCAATATTCAGCACTTCAAACGCTACCTTGAACACTGTAACCTCTGCGGAAACCTGGTGATCTGGATTAACATCCCAAATAATTAGCCTCCCTGAGCCTGGTCCTGCCAGAGGGCTCTTCCTGTTAAAAGGGCGTGCTTCCTTCACAATGTCACCGTGCGCTTGCAGAGAGGGATCAATGGGGGGTTCTCTCTGTAATCATGCAGGGTCTTTACCTCTGAATATAAGTGCCTTGAGAGAACTGCTGTTTTGAAGTGGTGCTGTATAAATAAATTACATTGGATTAAAGTGGCTGAAGTGGCACTAGTCATTTCAGTTCCCAGTGTGGCAGCAGAGCTCTTCATGCCCTCACGAATGCATCGTCTGTATAGTTATTGTGATTAAGCTCTTTAGAAAATTAAAATGCTATTCAACATCCATCCATCCATGGATGTGTAACAGCATATTAATCATATGACATAACAAGAAGAGCACAGACCTTTTTGTGAACCTGTCTGTCACAATGACAAAGAAAGTCTCATGTGACCTCTGCTCCAGGGCATCTGGTTCACTTTGGGGAGCCTGAAGATCACTCTTTAATCTTTACTTCGGTCTTCGGGTTCAATGAAACACAATACAGCACAACAGAAGTGCATCAAAGCCCTCCACAATAATAATGAATTACTGCCAAATAAAATACAGCAGAAGAAAGAATTTATGGCTACAGTCTATGAAGCAGTGGATATCAGAGCAATCAGACATCCAGAGCCACAAAAGAGATGAAAAATAACACGGCGACAGAAGGGAGAAAAGTGCAAGTGAACAAGGGAAGAACTCCAGGATGACGGAGAGCAAGAGCCTGAATCTAGAAGAGCGGACCCCTGAACGGAGCACTGAGAGCAGCCAGGAGCACGGAGGTGGAACCAGGAGAGGGAGGGGAGGCCGCAGCAGCACAATGCCTCAGTGTAGCCCCTCAGCGAGGCCTCGAAACAAGGCACAATGACTGCACTGTCAGCAGGCCGTCTCCTGCACTTTCATAGGTCTCCCTGACACCAGGCCCCTCTCCTTTTTCAACAACCAGCACAACAACCTTTTCACGGGCCGAAGCAACGGTCCGCTCCTCGACCGCCAAGCTGAAAGACACCATTCTGCGCTCAACGGCTGCTGGTTGAGATTGTTTTCTCGTCTCTGGCATTTTTTTCATTCCAGCGCTGCGACTAACATGCTACGAGAGAATGGCAGATTATCGCCGCTTTGCTACTCGCTAGCCCTCGGGGCATTTTCTTGCTCCTAGTGGCTTCTGGGTAGAGCTACGGAAAAACCGCAGGGGTCGGAAACATTATTGTGCGTTCGGGGCGACGAAGTGCAGAGTTCAGCCATTTCTGGACAAATGGATGGAGCCAGCATCCATTCAGAAAAATAAAAGAAAGAAACAAAGTGTGGGATGAATGATTCAGACCAGCGATTCCCCATCAATGATTCATTGATAGCGCAGGAATGCATTTTTAAAAATTCAAACAGGTCGAACACTTCAGGAAAAAGGCATCCATTCTTAAACACAAAAAGACACGGCTTGTGCCGCCAAAGCCCTCCTTCCTGGAGATCAAAGCCAAAACATGAAATTGGAGACGGTCTTTCATTCATGGAGCATGTCGGCTTTCCGAAGAGGAGATTTGCCATTCTGGCAGCAGCTATTAGCCAACTGGAGCAGCTCAAATCCAGCACTGTTGCAGCCTACTGTTGTTACCGGCTTGGTGCAGCCGTGGCTGCTGCTTGCAAATTGATAAATACTGAGGTCAGATGATCAGCAGCAGGGCTGTGCTGCGGCCCAGAAATCACATCTCAAAACATTTTAAGCTAAATGGCTGAATAAAGTTGGTTCATTCAGTTGGGGATGGTGCAGTTTGTTTGAAGCAGGCCTGTTTGAGGCTCTGATCCTCAGTCAGTGCGTTACCTGCAGCTGATGGAAGAAACACAAGAAGGATCATTTCATTGTTTGCTGTATCTGAGGTCACACTCCAAAACCCTGTTTTCATCTCATCATTCGAGCTCTGGAGTTACTCGCTGTCCTTGAGCGTCGTCTTTAGGATGAATGGGACACTTCAGCAGAGTGTCTGCCTGCATGAAGAGGCTGAAGTGTCCTCAAGCAAGACGCCGCATCGCTGGCAGCCTCACCGTGCTGACCTCTGACCTCCCCGTGGAGGGTTGTGAGCTCAAAAGCAATTTCCCCACAATGATCATTAATTCATCACATTACCATCCTATAAATGGGAAGTGCTATAATGTATCATAATTTGTGTCATCAATCTTGCTGTCAGAGAGGGAGGGGCTGTTGTTTCTTGCAGAGAGAGCGGCCGTCTATTGATTCAGTCAACAACTGAAGGCTTATGTTTTGTTGGTATTATACTGCATCCTCACATTTTTGTTTTTCTGTGCACTTTTTCACTTTTTCTTTTTTTAATTAAACCAATTTTAGGTTGTTTTTTTTTTTTGCTTATCCAGTGGATAAGTGGAAGAAAATGGATGGATAGGTGGATGGACAGGTGGGTGGATGTACCACCATGGCTCAGGTGGTAGAGCAGGTCGCTCGTTAGAAAGCACGTGCTCAGCTGAGTAGAAGTACCAGCCCATTTACCAGATATTGAAACAAGATTCACGTAATGAGCTCAGCGCATGTACAAGTGATCCTGAACTTCAGTCCAAACTAAATGCTCCTTTTCAGACAGTTTTTTCTACTCTGTGATTCGTAACGTTGTCAGCACCAGCATGTAGCCTTAATATGGTCATCCCCAGGCATACAGCACTGGCTGTGGGCACCAATCCCTTCCGCAGTTAGAAGAAAGCTGCTTTAAAGGGAGAGGAGCCAAAACACCTCGTGTGTTGCACCAACAGCACTACAAGACAAACAAGCATTATTTTTAACTGCAGATCATTGAGAGCATACAAAGTTCCCTCTAAATGTTTTTCTATTTCACTTCAGTTTCAGTTGTTGTGTAATTCGTTTCTCATTTGCAATTTTTGGTTTTTGATTTTCTACTTTCCTCCATCATCTGCGCTTCAGTTTTATTTATTTTTGTCTACTTATGTATTTAATTTCGGGGCGTTGGTGGGTTAACCTGCCCTTTTAAGGGCAGCTAGCTGGTTGCGTTGTAAATAATGAAACATGCTGCACAAAAAAAAAAAAACACATGCTCACAAAATAAAGAATGCATTAAAGACAGAAGAAACTCGGGGCAAACGCTCCATATTTGCCTTGCGATTATGCTGCTGCTGTTTCCATGACCCGTTTTCCACTCTCAGGCTTTGGCCTCAAATCTTAAGAGGCTGTAATGTTTTTTCTTCTCATGTTTTTATGTGTGTTTACATCCCCCGTCACTCTGCGGAGAACAAAGTGACAAACCCACTTTGTTAAAGAGCGTTTTATAAATATATTTTATTTGACTTAAAAAGAAACTGGCTCTGAAAGACTCCCAACTGCAATAAACAGCAGACTTATCTGACTCCTCTGAGGGTCTGAGACCAAATGCGGCGCATTATCGCAGAGTCCAGGACGGGGTTTACGAACGCCTAGCAAACTGCAGCCAGATGACTCGAGCTCGGCTAACCACAGAACTTGGGAGGGGGTGACTTGTGGGGGTTTGCATCCCCTTAATCACCAAACTGTTGCCTCTATAGGAGAGCTATAAAGCTTCAAGATGGTACCTAAAACCAACATTAACTGAAAAGGGTTTAAAAACAGAGCCATAGGAAACCAATTTCCCCCACTACCAAACAAAGTGAAAAAAAAAAAAAAAAAAAAAAAAAAAACATCAGTTTTTTCTCCCCGCTGCAGAAAACCCATTAAATTGGTCTGAAAGGATCGGTGTGGCTCAGTCCTGTGAATGCCTGTCGTGAAAGGGGGGGGGGGGGGTGAGCAACCGCTAAGGGACAAATCCTGGCAGACAAGGTGCATCGCTGGAAAAAAAGGACAAATAAGAATATCCCACAGGAGCCCAGGGGGAAAAAAAAATAATAAATGGAAAACATAAAACTGAGCATCTGTCCTCCTGTCGCAGGTGATTATTTTGGGCGATGGAGTCGGGATGAGTGTCTCCTCCTTGTTACGGAGTGAAGCCAGAAAAACAAAAAGCTGCTGAGTCTGACCCCAGTGGCAGACGAGGAGCGGCTGGTGCCGCGTCAGATCTGAGCAAACACTCTCCATCCATCCATCTCGCCTTTATTCAACTGAGCATCTGTTGTTTGTATTCAAGATTATTTAATGGTTTGAGGGAGCGAGGGGGGGGGGGGGGCTGAGCGGGTCCAAACTGAAGCAAACACGGATTCATGTTCTTTAGGTGTTATCGTGGTTACATGATTATGACAGGCGATAGCATTAACAGGAGAAGGGCGCACAGCACTCATCTGGTTAAATTATAATCAATTCACGATCCAGACGATATTTTTTGAAAAGAGCCTCCCAAAGACGGCATCACGGTTGGTGCAACAGCTGTTCTTTTCAAGTGGTCCTTTTTTTTTTTTTACTCAGAGCTGCGAAATATGCTCATAAGACAACAGACACACACACACAAAAAATGCGTAATGCAAGAAGGTATAAAGAGGGAGCAGGTTAATATCTGCAGATTCTAATGACATATATTAGAAAACTTCTATATATCATTTGGAAGTCTGGTAAATGTGATCAAATCATGTTGTAAGTTTGTTCTGAATGCAAAGAGCGTGAAAGACATCAGTGGATACATTGATATGATAGATTTTTTTTGAAGAACATAATGTAGAGAACGATGCTTGTGGGAATGGTGCAGTCACAAAGTGTGCCCACCAGAGCGATCCTGTAGCTCAGGAGGTAGAGCAGGTCATCTACTAATCACAAGGTTGGTGGGTTGATCCCTGGCTGCTCCAGTCTGCACGCCAAAGGATCCTTGGACAAAATACTGAACCCTGAGTGGCTCTCTGATGCATTCATCGGTGTGTACATGTTAGATAGAAGCACTTAGGGGTAGAAGCAAGTGTTTGTGTGAATGAGGCATGTTGTATAAAGCGCTTTGAGTTCCAGAGTAGAGCAGAAAAGCGCTATATAAGAACCAGTCCATTTACCAACTGAACATCCTGGAGTCAGCCTGGAATAACGTGAAGCAAGAGAACCCTCACAAACCCTAAATCTAATCTGTAGTAGGTTTTCCAAGAGGCTGACAAATCCCTTGAAAAAGAAACAGTTCTGCAAAGAGCAGCCACACTATATATCAATTTGATTTAGGTTCCTTCAGTGTGTGCTCTGCTTTAAGAGCCAAAATCTAAGCTGTGCCTCTTGGAGCTGGGTACTTTGATGATAGGTTGTTTTAATGTTTGTTGATCATATTATGGTGACAGTCTGTTATACTTTATTGCAGCTACATACACTAGGTTATTAAAAATAAACCTGGGGTGCACATTCTGACTGTCGCACGCACTCGCTATTAGAAACCATGTTTTGCACCAACCTTTTCCCCAGGCTACTGAGCGGCATGCTGAGGCTCAGTGGAGTTTGGGCGGGTCTTCGGTTGCGTCCGGCCAGCTTGGTGGCGGGCCTCTCCTTCTTCGGGGACTCAGCCTTGCGAGCTGGGCTGGCGCAGGGCTTGATGTTGAGGTCCTTTAGGACATCGTAGTTGATCTTGGAGGAGATCTTCTTCTGCTCCAGCATCTTCTCGATGGCCTCGTCAGCAGTGTTGGCTCGGATCGGGGGGCGTCTCTTATTGGGGCCTCTCGGCTGTTGGGATTTCACAGAAGCTCTCATCAAATACAAGAATACTTCAACATGTCTCTATAAAATACAGCTCATCTCTATTAAGACACCAGATTGGGGCTATCACCCAGCTGCAGTTATTCTTGACCCCACTCTAAAATTATGGCACAGATCAGCAGATTTCCTTTAGTTAAACCTTTTTTAAAAAAAAAACACGCTTTTAAACAAGTTTCTTCACACACTCGATTTTGATCAGTTTATTTTAAAGGCCCTCTTCCCATACAGCAGCTAATCAACTCAGAATATTAACCATTACCAAATGAGAAGCACAAATCCTTCATGCATAAACATGATGTTCTTCGTGTTGTTTGCTCAACCGCTCGTTTGTCAGTGATGTGACAGTATGCTGCCGGTTGGATAAGAGCTGTCAGGAGGTTGCATGTCTCATTAGGTCTGTTCCACTGTAGTTAATCCAGCTAGTTAAAACCAGTGAACAGATGTTGGGTCTAACAAAGGGTCTGCGCTGAGCCAAAACCAGAAATGGCAAATGAGAGGAAACCAGTTCCACAGGACTTACTGCCCATCTGTCTGTGTTTAGTCTCAGTCTGCCTCACAGCACCGCTCGCTGTCCGGCTCACGCCGCAGTTTTTGTGCATCAACTCCGTTTCAGCCATTTATCGGTCAAAAACGACAGGTTCGAGCTCCCCACTCAACAGAATGGGATGCTTTTGTATTGGTCGGATTGAACGTGATATTTGAATGCATCCACTTTGGCTCGGACATATTTTAGTAGGATGTTTTATGCATTTTTATTCACGGTCCCTCTTACATGTATAATCTACAGAAAATAATTAACAGATAAACTGCAGCTCTGGTGATTTTCTTTGGAATTACTGCCCGAACGATTGTATGCCTGTACAGAATCATTAAACCTGATGGGCAGCCTTAACAACTACATGCAGATCACATGCAGGCCTGACGTACCTGCAGGTTATGTCATAAACATTATGTTGTTGAGGGTTTAAAGCGCCGTGAGAGTAAAATCAAATGTGCATGGGGTAACTATGCAGGGGTCCATTCTCTTTTTTAATTTTTTTTTTCTTTTAAGCCAAACTTGAGAATACATATTCACTTCCCTCTGTGTTTTGATTTGACATTTGGATGTCACGCAGAAATGTTTACATGCATCTTCAGAGAAGCACCATTTCAGACGTACGTGGTTGGGCATTCAGGCTCTTGAATCATCCCTGTGGCCTCGGGGTCGGAGCCTGATTATATGATTGCAGGAGCTTTGAGCATGAGGCATGCGGGACTCACATTACCAAAACTTTATAGGGGGGCGGGGCTTCTTTTCTCAGAGCCAGAGCAGCCTGCCTGAGATGACCATATTTGGAATGACTACTTTCACTGACATCATGCTGACCAACAAGTAGGAAAAAAAATGTCTGAAAAGGAGCTCTCTGGGATTATTTCACATTATATATTGACAGTTTGGCCATGTTAGCTATAGGGATTCACCTTTGTAACATTATATAAAACACACACACACTCACAGGACACTTTATTAGGTAAACGTTTTCTGAATGTCTTAATTCTTCGTGGCAACATTCAACAAAGTGCTGAAACGGCTGCACGTCCGTGACACGGATCTCCCCTTCCACCACATCTCAAACGTGCTCTACTGGATTGAAATTTGAAAACTAGAGGTCATCTCAGGACAATGAACCTATTGTCATGTTTGAGAAACAGTCTGAGATGATTTGAGCTTCGTGACATGGCGTGTTGTGCTCCGGTAGCCGCCATTAGAAGACGGATGGTCACAAAGGGGTGGGCACAGTCAGTAACAACACTCAGGAAGGTTTAACTGATGCACAGCTGTAACTAAGGGGGCTAACCTGTGCCAAAAAAAACCATCCCACCACACCATTACACCACTGTTGATATAAGGCAGGATGGATCCATGCTTTCATATTTACACCAAATTCTGATCCTGCCATCCGAACGCTGCAGCACAAATTGAGACTCAAGGCAGACAAAGATTTTGATGATCCTGTGCCAACTGTAGCCCCAGTTTCCTGTTCTCAGCTGACAGGAGTGGCACATGGTGGTCTTCTGCTTCAAGATTCAATAGGAGATCCTCTTCTGCACACCTTAATTGTAACAAGTGCTCATCTGAGTTTCTGTTGTGCCTGTCAGCTCAAAGCAGTCCAGCCGTTCTCCTCTGACCTCTGGCATCCACGAGGCAGCTTTGCCCAGAGAATGCTGCTGCCTGCATATTTTCTCTTTTTTGGTCCACTCTCTGTAAACCCTAGAGATGGCGGTGTGGGAAAATCCCAGCAGATCAGCAATTTCTGAAATACTCAGACCGGCCTTTCTGGCACCAACAACCACGCCACATCAAGAGTCCTTTAGATCACCTTTCTTCCCCATTCTGATCCTCAGTGTGAACTTCAGCAGGTCTTCCTGACCATTTCTACATGCCAAATTGCACCAAATGTGATCGACTGATTAGATATTTGTGCCAACAAGCAGCTGAACAGGTGTACCTAATAAAGTGACCAGTGAGTAATATGGGTGGATTAATAGGTCCACTTTAAAGCTGTTATTTGAGTAGCTCCTTCTGCAAAACGACTGGGGGAAAGTACTATCAGTAGTTCCATTAGAGTTCTCTTTCTTTTCTTCTCGAGATCAGTGGCAGCCACAGAGAGAGACGCAGGCTGATTACTGAGTTAGATCAGAAAAATCTACATAAATCTTTTCCTCATTTCTGGCCTGAAACATTTGCTCAAAGGAACAATCTGAGTCATTTCAGGCCCAATGAATGTGGGACACAGAAAACAATAGCTGGAGCAGAAGACTGAGTGGCTTTTTGACAGCAGCGTGTAGGGTTCAGATTTCAAGCAGATAAGTGGTCAAAGTTGAGGCAGCTGCTGGTTGGATAACTCGGAGACGTGAAGAGATTCATACGGCATCAGATGTGACTGGTGCTTTTATGGCTGACAAATTGTGTTATGGCCCATTTGCCCGTTTTCTGGCTGACTGATCAACTCTCACCCTGCCTGACGAAAAAAAAACCCACAGTGTGTGTTTTTATGTTTCAAACTGTCTGACCATTTACTGCCTCACACAAACTTCCTGTCATCCTGACGACCTCAAACAAAAATGCCCGCCCTTATCTCACGATTTTTCAGACTGCTGCTACCTTTCTCTCTTTGTAGATGCCGAGCTCCTTCTCCTTCGCTATCTTGGCCTCCTTTTCTGGAAAAAAAAAAAAAAAAAGAGAGAGACAGTCTGAGCATACAAGCTTGGAGATAGCATTATAAAAATGATACAACCTGAACGCTGCCAGGCTCAGTCGGAGGTTTAGCTCTGTCTGGTTGATAAAGCACTGAATGTAGGAGGTGCATTTGGGGACAAGCCGACCGCTGAAACACAAGCAGCACAGCGATCGCGCTGCATCCTCAAAGTACCTTTCTGCTCTTTGAGGTAGGTGGAGTTTTCTGCCATCCACAGGGCTGTCTTGAGTTTGACTTCGTTGTCATTCAGCAGATACTGCAGAGAAGCAGAGGGAGAGACGCAGGAGTTCACATTACAGGGAGTTTCCCATTTGGGGTAAAAACAGCCTGCTGCTAATCTTTGAGCCAAATACTCAGTCACCTAGCCCAGTTTCACACATTATATCCTCTTTATAATAATTTTGCACATCAACAATTTCCCGGCTGATGGAAACACAGTGACTGATGTCCTCATTTTGTTACCTGAAGTGCAGCAGGTGAAAGAAGCAGCAGAGTCATACGGGCACACAAATAAACGTCTCTTTAGCGATGTGCTCCATGTTCCCACCGACTGATCCTCTCAATCCAACGTTATCATACACCAACAAAAAACATCTCAATTTTGGTTGCTATTGGAGCAATTGTTGTTTTTATTAGATTGCATTATTAATTTCTGAAGTCTGTACTGGGGGCCTATTTTGTCTTCATCACTGTCGAAAAGCTCCAATTAAAATTATGAACACGGCCAAATTTGAAACCAATTTTAACCGCGCTAACGTGCTACATGCTGACCGACACTAACAGAAAACACTTGACAACATTGGTATTAGACTTTAGGGCATTGAAGGTGCACGGCGCACTGCAAATCGGTGCTGTGCCGGAGCTGCATAATCAGCAGGTACGTACCAGCTCTATCTCGCTGTCATTTATCCCACTCAAGTCGAGCTCCCCGCTGTCAGCAGCACCATCTGTCACAGAGACAAACACCAGAATGGACACACTCAGATTTGCTGCGACACACGTTTTCGCAGCAGCGCTCCCATCCCGAAGGGGTGAAACGGGAAACAGCAGGTTAGCAAATAAACAAATAAATAAACTGCATCTCTGCGTTGTGGAAGATCTGTGAAGCATCTTATATCAGGAGAAAATCACCAAATAAAAAAAAAAATGCACTGTGACTGCTGATAAGATGTTAATAGGCTTAACGCACGTTAAGCCGATCTATCTTCACACGCTTTCTTTTCAATTACGATACGCTTTCTAGAGTTCGGCACACTTTATTTTGAAACCGGGGCGGCGGCGGCAGAAACGGCGATTTGCATGTTTTCGTGAGACGGCCGAGACACGCTCCCGCTCCCACCTGTGACGGAGGAACGGCAAACATTTAATGTGCTGATAAAAGAAAGCAGGATCTCAAATCTTCAGGTTGCACTAAAATTCAATTTTGGAAGAGAAATTTCAAATAAAATCTGATTGGCTTTGATAATAGGAAACAAATGATTACTCTCCCCCCCTCCCCTTCTTTGAAAGAGGCGGGAGCGTGTGCTGGAAACCATCAAAAATTCAACAGCTTTCGCTCCAAAAGATTCTCCACCTTGATTACCTGTTTTGCAACAAAGTGCAGTCATTCTCTGGCTGTCTGCAGACATCAGACAGTCAATCAAAGCAGCAAAGGCTGAAAGACTCGTTCTAAAGGAGCAGCAAGCAAAAGGTTTATGGGAGTCATTTAACTTCTGTCAGACTTTCTGCTTTGACACGTTCACAGGGGCCCCTCCTTCCTGAAGTTCAAACTCCCAGTGGGCGGCAACTTCAAAGAAGAGCCACCTGAGTCCACAGGCAGCTTCCCTGCTTCATTAAGGAGAGACAGGTGCACAGACAGGTAGGCAATAGACAGAGGAGAAGAAATACATTCATCCTCAGACAGTAAAGGGTGTGTTTGCCGCACCACTGAAGAGGTTCAGTGGGAGCAGGGGGGTGGTGGGCTAATCTAGTCAGCTTTTTTTTTTTTTTTTTTTAGTTCAGTTAGCAGATTGCAGCTTCCTTAAAAAGAAACCGCTCCAGAGGAAGAGACAGGTCAGTCGCTATCTGTCGGGCCCAGCCCTCTAAGAACTTCCTTTCCATAAAGTGCGAGGCCCAGATAAGACACAGACAAGCCCTGGGAGAGATCAGCAGCTCCGGGAGGCAGAGAGGCAGCGAGACTAAGAGCTGATAACAGCGGTCCAACCCCGGAGAGAGCAGGGGGAGGGCGCAATTACAGAGTTATTATTCAGCTGCTGCTTTGATATATCTACACTCGCTAATTTTAATCAAACCCGTGAAACTGTTCTTGGTGAGAGTGCAGAAGAATCCGTGGACCGCAGGTTGAGAGTCTGACTCAGTATGCCGGGAAGGTAAAGTCGAAATAAGAGACGTGAAGTTATTTGTGACCTTAATGAAGCCACGAACGGCGCAGAGCCGAGGAGAAACGCAGGGACATAGAACAGATCAGATCAGGTACAATTAATCGGACTATGATCATAAATGCAGCAGCTACAGCTAACGTCACACTGCTTCTGCTTTTGTTTTAGACGCACGCACGAGGAGAAGACTCGAGGCACCGATTTCATTTTTATGACTTCTGACTTGAATTTTGTCAAACTTTTTTTTGGGAAAGTGCTTCCTGTGTGAGTTACATCCCAATGAGCCCAAAGAATATACACCAGCCACAACACTTAACACCACCCTCTCAGGCCTCTTGTGCAGGTTCTAGGCAGTATTTTCTGCAGCTTGAGCTGAAGGGTTTCCATGGAACAGCCTCACTTCACGGAAACCCTCCTGCATGATTTTTGGGGACGCGGGGAGTTCCGAGGGCTCCCGGGCTCTCCGTCATGCTCCTCGCTCGCAGCGTACCGGGGCGCACTGTTCTGTTGGAGGTGGCCGCTGTTGGCAGGAAAGCTGTTAGCCTGCGTAATGTTAAGCGGAGTTATGGTGTCACCTGTCAGCGGTTTCGATGTGGTGACCGATGTAACCCTGATTGCATGGTCACAGTGGTTGGCGTTAACCACACATTGACTAATTTTTCTTCACAATGACAGAAAAATCCATCATTCTGACAGATTAGAAGCGATCACACGCAACACTGTCAGCAATGTGTGCTCGGAGGGTTAGTGCTCCGTCTCTTAACATATTGTACAGCAGCCTGCTGGTGGGCCGAGGTGCAGGAGGAGCACAAACGGTGAAGGGTGAAGCGAGAGCTCGGGAGCTTCCGCTTACAGAGAGGTATTCATATTTGCCCATTTAGGGCCGCAGTGTTTTCTCACTCTGGTTGAGTGCTGTTTAATTGGCTATATGTAATCATTAAATTGGAAAATCAAGGGATTATGATCACATTTTTACTACCCTTTCTGTTAAAATGCCCAAATATCTCAGGTAATCTGTTCAGCTAAACTAAATCTTTTGTTTGGTTGGCATTGCTGACTGCAGAGATGTGACATCAAAACCTCTACAGGGTGAAACAAAATAAACCTTGAGGCGGTGAAGCACCACGAATATGTTCCTGGATTCAATCAAGCTTTCACCTGAACAGCTTTTTTAAGTCATTCAGTGTTTACTCGTGGCAACAATCTAATACAAGCTGAAAAATCTCAGGATGAGGGAATGAAAATGAAAGAAAGTTATATTTTAAAAAAAAGTTATTTAAAAAGGTCTAATGATGAATTTATAAAGAGCAGGATCCCATAAACACATGATGGTCAGGCTGCGCTACATAAGCACTAAATCTGAGCCCCTTTAATGAGATTATCTCGTTATTACACAGAAGACAAAATCATTTGAGCCATCTGGTCCTCATCAGTGGAAACTCAGTGGAAAGTGCTGAAAGCCAGAAACATTTTTGTGTCACTCTGAATAAGAAGTGGTGGATTACATCACCTCATTAGAGCGGGGGGGGGGGGGGAAGCTGGCCAAGACTTGCAGCACATTCACAAAACTTCCAAATCCTAAAGGAAAACAGAAATCACCTCCCTGATGACCTTGTGCATGCAGAGAAACTGCTTTTCTCTTCCTGTCCAGTCCGACAGAAGCCTGAGGTCTGTTGGCAGCAGCTCAGTAGCTCAGAGATGCAGCTCTGCCTGCATATCAGCACTGAGCAACGCTGTGGTAATAAATTATTTTAAGACAATGGGGGAGCGCTAACTGGAGGGAAAAGCAGGGAAACAGGTAGCGATTGTTAAAAATCATTCTGACAGAGATCTGGAATTTGAGTGCTTAACACTATTTAGTAGCAGGCTAAAAGCTCAGGCTATGCTCACTTTCACTCAGTTATTTTTCTCTTAGTCTTGGCTTTGGGTTTAAAGACCACCCACCTGGTCTTTAAACCTTCTGTTTGCTAGGAACAGCCAATCAGGTGAAGCCTGGCTTAAACAGCGAGAAGCTGCTGTTTCACGCAGAGGACGCACTGAGGCCCAGGTAAGATAAATAAGCATCAATGGAGCCTTTTAGCTGCAGCCGCGTGACTGTGAGGTTCTAAGTGATAAACCAATATTGGCGAGTTTGGTTAGCAGGCTGCAACACACAGAAACACACATCTGCCAGCCACAAAGACACACATCTCTTATCTAGACAACTGAAACTGTTAATGCCCCCTAGCAACCAGCTATCATCTACAAAGCAAAGTCTTTATACGGGATGGGGGCTTTAGTCATTCAGGTCCCAAAAGTCATGTGACCAAAAACAGGTGTCAAATTTCCTTTTAGCATTCACTGTGCGTGAACATGAGGAACGGCTCACCCCTCCATAAACAATGTGATTTAGCTGGCTCCAGCCCACACACGGTATATTTTACTCTCTAAGCTCCTTTATCTGGCATCACAGTAAGGACACTTATTTGCTCACAACTGCAGGTTCAACAGCTGTCTGAGAAGATGCCAAATTCAATTTATTTTCAGGCATCCAGCTGGCCTGAAGATAAATTTGGGGGGGGGGGGGTATAGGAAGGCGGTGTTCAACCAGCCTAATCCACCGCAAGCCGTTAACTCTATCACCCTGTTCTCTCCTGGTCCTCACAGACAGGTAACCTGACCCTACATATACTCCTCAACCCCTCCCCTACTGCTTCAGAATTACCCCCCTAATACTCTCCCTCCTCACCCATCTCCCACATATCGCCGTGTCCCGCGCGGCAGCAGGCCTGTCTGATGTGGTCAGGAGAAAAAGATGCTTCACCGCAGAGGCTCTCTAATACCAAAGAAGATGGGGAATAAAAGAACACAAAGAAACGGAGAAAATGTGCCCCGCAGGGGTGAACGCTAACAGGTGAGGCAGACGGCCTTTTGAAGATGGTGGAAGAGGCAGAGAACAAGAGATTTAAAACGGGGGGGGGGGGGGGGGGGGGG
>JAVDPK010000292.1:49325-60735 GCA_034780415.1 Cichlasoma orientale | reverse complement strand
GCGAGCTAAACAGAAAAAGTAAGACATAAAGCCGCCACTGAGGCTCTGCACTTTCCTTAGTGTCCACGAATCCCAGAAAAAGACCAAAACCAACAATGTGTTTAGGCCGTCTCTCAGTGCTTCCTGCCTTCCATGCGCTCGCCTCAAAAACCACCGAAGACAAAACGCTAAAAACAGCTCGCACGTATAGTTTCATCTGTAAACATGCTTTACCATTTCCTGAACCGGTCGGCTGCTGGAGTCTTTAAGGGAACGCGACTCAAATAGGAGGAAATGGCGCATTTATTGGGGGCACATCTATCCCAGCTGCATAGGTTTGTACAGAACCAGCTTTTAGTAATTGCAGGCGCTGTAATCCCACAAACCCAATTAGGCTCAGTTTTCAGCATTTAACTCAATTTATAAATAATTAAAACTCAACGATTCGGTTCGAGAAACTGTAGATTTTAGCTGCGGCCGCAACCTGCTATTAACCTGGTGGAAATTTTACCCGCACGTACTAAAAAGGTCAAACTAAGAAGGCACTGATTCGGATTCATCAGCTTCAAACGTTCATATCGCGTGCATAAAGTTTGAGCTTGGATTAATACATATGGCCAGCTGTAGCTTGAATTCAAAGGGGGAGAAGAGTTCCTGCTGTGCTGCTGTCTTCAGGCAGGAAAGATGCAGTACATTTGCAGATCGGTGTGAGGGAGCAGAGCAAAGCTGGATTTATGTACGAACTGCGTGTCAGAGAGCTTTGGAAACTCCCTTCCTCCGCACCTTTCAGATGTTGGATATGGAGCTTCAGCGTCGCTCCTTTCATCTGTAACTTTCTGAAAGCGGTGAGCCAACATCCAACGCTGTGCTACTTTTCCTCCTGATCTCTCATTTCTTTGTTACTCAGCTATTCGCAGCACAAATACGAACCAGGACGACCCTTTCAGCGCGATCCTAGAAAGATCCTGTGAAAAAGGGCGTGCGTACATTTTTAAACAACATCGTGCATCCCTCCTCCTCCTCCTCCTCCTCCTCCTCCGTGACTTTTCACTCTCCCTAAACACACGTGATTTCTGACCTGGCTGAACAGCATGTTTAAATAAAATTACCTCAGTCCTCCGTCTGTGCCCCAACTTATCTTCGGAAAGCACATTAACTGGACAGAATATTTATTTTAGCTTGTCATCCAGTTACTTACTGAACTCATAATCTGGAACAAGTGACATTTGTCATCTCAAGCGATCAAAGCGATAATCAGGCCCGGCTCACAGTGACAAATGGGCTAGCTGAATATTTCGTGCTTTGGTCTTTGCAAATTTAAAAAAAAAAAAAAAAAAAAAAAAAAAAAAAAGTGGGGGCGGTGTGGTGAAAAGTTTGAGATGAATTCCAAACAGGAAGCGGGTTAGATTGCAGCCCTACCTTTCAACAATGTGACTCATGTCTGTTTTTAGCAGTTTTTTGGACAGTAGTGAAGTTCTATGGCACAGAGTGAAAAATAAACGCCGGCGAACTTGAAGAATATTTATTTCAGCTCATCGGATAATGTTTCACTTCTGGTTTTCCATCGTTGGAGCCAAAATGATCACTTGCACAGCACAACCCCAGCTCCAAACAAAGTTGTGACGCTGTGTGAAATATAAACATAAAATGAATGCAACGGTCTGCAAATCTCATAAACCCATATTTTATTCACAGCAGAACACTGAAAACGTATCAAAAGTCTCATTGAGGCATTTTACTGTTTCGTAAATAATACCGGCTCATTTTGAATTCGATGACAGCAGCACGTCTCAAAGCGGTTGGGACAGCTGCAACAAAAGGCTGGAAAAGTAAGCAGCACTGAAACAGCTGGAGGAGCATTTTGCAGCTAATCAGGTTAATTGGCAACAGCTCAGTGATGTGAGTGGGTATAAAGAGAGCATCTTAGAGAGGCCGAGTTTCTCAGAAGCGCAGATGAGCAGAGGTTCAATCTGCAAAAGACTTTGAATATCTCATCTGCAGTGGATAATATCGTCAAAATATTTCGAGAATCTGGAGAAATATCTGTGCACAAGGCCAAAAATCGGTACCGAATGCACGCGATCTTTGGGCCCTCAGGTGGCACCGTTTTAAAAACGGGCATAATTCTGTCATGAAATCACTGCATGGACTCAGGAACGCTTCCAGAAACTCCTGTCTGTGAACACAGTTCACCGCGCCATCCACGAATGCAGGTCAAAGCTCTGTCATCCAAAGAAGAAGCCATACGTGAACATGATCCAGAAACGGCACCTTCCTCTCTGGGTCAAAGCTCATTTAAAATGGAGGAAAAGTGGATCAAACTGTTCTGAGGTCAGATGAATCGAAATTTGAAATTATTTTGGGGAAATACGGATGCCAAATTCTTCTGTCCATTTATACAAACGACATGGATTTTGGCTTCAGGGTCAGAAAATTAAAGCCAATGTTAAAATGCCTTAAACCTGCACGTCTGCTTTCCAATGGCCAGCAGGGGGCAGCAACACCGATCGCATAAAGGACTCCAGTGGTACAGAATCCTACGGGAAAATAACACTTTGCTTCCCTTAAGTCCTAAACTCAGCAAACATTTTCCTCGTGTGTTTACAGTCACACTCTTAACATGTAACTCCTACAGAAGAAAACATGTTTATGTCGTACATTATGGTCCTGTGAGAAACGGGGTATGTGTCTGTGCTTCTGTCTCAGCTCGGGCAACACGTGGTCCAAAGCATATTATCCCATAAGGATAATAAAGCGTATCTTTGTCTTAAACTACTTTAAAGGGGGGGTGCTGTTGGTACTTTACTTCTAAATAGGTTATCTAGTAACAAAAAAACCCCATACATTTTCAACATCCTGAAATCATGACTCGTGGACAACCATCTAATTTATTTTTGTCAACTTGTACTACGCTAATCTTGATGGAAATTTGTTGACATTAAGAGAAATGGAGCATCCTGAGCCTTATCCTGAGAGACACTACCAAAGAAATAATAAACAGTGGAGGGAAAGGCCAAAGAGAACAAGAGAAACAGAAGCAGTCACAAGGGGAGAAAAATGAGAAAAGAGGCAGATGAAGACAAAAAGAGGCTGAGCAGGGAAGATTAAGAGAGGAAGAATGAGGTAGGAAGGACACTGAGAGACAAAGAGACTGATGGAGAGAGTCAGCAGGAGGGAGGACATGAAGGAAGAAGCAGACAGCAGCTAGGAGACCTAAAGGGGGGGAAGGCAGAGAGAAACGACTGAAGAGGATATAAAGACAATAAAATATTAGGTAAGACCAAAAAAGCTGATACAGAAAACGTTAGGACAGAGAGACGGAGAAAAGCGAGGCTTAAGAGGAGTTCACTGATCTCTCTCTAATCCTGAGCTGTATTTCATTTGGGCCTGATCTGACAAAAAAAAGAGAGACGCAGAAAGAAAAGACGAGAGGAGAGCAGGGATAAAAATGGAGGGGAAAAAAAGCCACGCTGGCTAAATTAAAAGGAAGCACCAGTCTGCTGACTCCTCCACACCTCCTGTCCTCTCCTCCCTCCCCCAGCGCTCCACCACCTCCTTCCCCTTTCTGAAGAAGAAAAAAAAAAAAAACAAAGAGTGAGTGTGTGTGATCTAAGGGATGAATGGGGCTGTGTAGCCTCAGTGCTGCAGGATCACCCATCATCCACACTTCAAACGCAGCCCACATTATCCAGACTCTCAGCTCTTGATGTCAGCAACAATCCCGATCCGCTCCTACCAAAAACCCCTCGACCTGCGCCGAGCTCGGCCGCGGGGCCGCGGGGAGGAGAGCGAGGCGTGAAAGGAGACGTTTTCATTTCATTGGCTGGTGGCTGTTAGAGGTGAAGTGAATGCAACTGCTGCACAAAAGAACGCAATCAAGCGACGCTTCTACACTCGGGCTCCGGTGTGAACTCGACTACCAGCTTTAATAATTAGTTCAAGCTGATAAGTTCCGCTCTAAGGAGAAAACCATAACTTCTAGTCTTTAGGATTTCTGTGCTGGTTGATTTAGTAACAGCGGCTGTCCCAGCGGGGCGGCAGAGCAGCCTTGAATCGCTATCCTGTCACATACGAGAAACTCATCCAGCCAACGGTCCTGGATGGACTGTGGTCTGTTCAGCTGCCTGGCAACACGTTATTGTTGTACAGCACTGAATCAATCTATTATCGAACGCTTTTGTTTTGATTTTTTTTGGAATTCCTTGGATGTTTCTGGTTTTAAGAATTATCAGTTTAACAGTTCAGGAATGAAACATACGGTCACAGTCACAAAACGTGCGCGTTCAAGCAAAGGAACAAATGTCACCCTAAATACGCGCACCGATATTCGTGTGACACGGTAACGGCGGAGTGGCGATCCAGCCCACCGCATGCACCGTGCATCCATAAATCAATTTGTGCAAATGAGCTTTGACTGCTGGGCGGCACAATGAAAGCTGCGGGACAGAGAGGCAATTACAGAACTCAAACACACGTTTAATAACAGGTGGAATACGATCAGATTTATAGCGATCAAAGTCAAACAGTGCAGCGAACATGACTGATGACTGATTTTTTTTTTTTAATATTTACTTTACAAAAAGACTTATTTCAGATGATGGCAGCAATATTATTGATAAAGAATGCAACAGACAAAAACATATTTTGTCCAACAAGCAAAGCAACTTTTTTTTTGCTCGGAATATTTTTCTGCAAGCTGGATATTGCTGCATATTTATTCTTTACTGATCTGGGAATTTTAGACCTCTTCTGCTGTTGCACTCATGCTAAAGCATCCCTGGACCTGACTGTTGGCTAAGTGCCCCAAATGTAAAAAAAAAAAAAAGCAGCTCCTGGTTTAAAAGTCCTTCCCTGCAGTACTGTGAGGTAACACGGCTCGATGCCAGCGCTGCCCTGAAGAAATAACCAGCCGGCTGAGGCAATAAATAGGGTGAGAGATTCTCGCTGACACGGGCGGGCTGGGCAAGCCCATTAAAACGTGACCTCCCCCGACCTTGGAAGAGCCAAGTCTCGGTATACGCCCACTCAACCACCTGCTGCTGCTTCTCCTCCTCCACCCTAGGCACAAAATGGGGTGTGAGGGGAAGATGACTCCTGGAGGCACAACCTTGCCAGCTTGTTTATATTTAACCACTATCCTCATAAATGTGTATTTTTTTAAAAGCATAAAGGCAGTTTGGTAAGATTGTTTTATTTTTAATTATTTTACATAAATCCCATTAAAAGCCCCAAACACTGATTAATATAATCTATGTAAAACTGAATGAGTATATCACTGCTTTTATTATCATTATTCTGTGGCACATACATCATCCTGTTCCCCCAAATACTCATCAGAGCACCAAATGTGTCTTAATCCACCACTAAAAAAATAGTCCCTAGCAGAAGTACCACTTCCCCTGTTTGAGTAGTGTATGGAGAAACACTACAGAGTCCAACCTCAAACAGATAAAGTTGATCAAATAAAGTGCAAATGTCCCTTTTTATCAGCTACTGTTACGGAACGGAGCATCAGCAAGTTTGCTTGTTGCTTCACACCTGCATTAAGGATGTTTAAAGAATGATTTTCTCATCACTGTTCAAACTCTAGCATTTTAATTGGGAGAGTGACGTGCAAATAATGTCTCAGCTGGATTCCTCAAACGACACTGCTGTGGGTCCTTGACCACAGGGGTACAAGCAGGACAAAGCTGCTCCCGAGAACCGGCAAAACGGCCTCAAACCAAACGGGTTTGGAGCCCTTCGCTCTCAGAGCGCTGGCTCACTTCCTCTGCTGTGGAACCAGCTTTCAATTTGGATTCGGGAGACAGACTCTCTCTAAGTTTCGATTAGCCCTAAAACTTTGCTTTTTCATAAAGCTTATAGTTAGGGCTGGATCAGGTGACCCTGAGCCCCCTTAGTTATGCTGCTGCACGGAGCATTTTCACTCCCTGCATGTTTATAGACCACTGCTGCATGTCATTAAATTTTGGCTTCTCTCTCTCACCGTTTGTGTTTTATCCTGTCTCCTTATGCTCTCCTTCCTCCCTTCCCTTTCCCCTCACCCCCCAACCAGTCACGGCAGATAGCTGGGCCCCCCTGAGCCCGGCTCTGCCGGAGGTTTCTTCCTGTTAAACGGGAGCTTTTCCTTCCCATCGTCACCTAGTGCTTTGCTCACATGGGCTCATCTGATTGTTTTCTTTAATGGTGTAGGGGGTGTGAGTTGAATCTAATGCCGGAAATGCTAAAAAAGACTGCAGGCTAAAGGTGAGCCAAAATGCCACAAACCACAAACTGGACAAGCTTTAACAAAACCATTTGATCAAGCAACAAATGCTGGTTTCTGCTAAGGACTGTGCCTAATAAACGCTTTGGTTCAGCTGTGATTTCAGTGCTAGAGCATCATCTTCACTGGTGCCAGCAAACCAAAGCAGTCGTCTAACAGAAATCTCCTAAAACAGTAGCACGCAAACGGGACCGAACACCGGACTGGCCGACACTGCGTCGCTTTTGTTTCCACTGTTATGAAGAATCTCAAACCATCCGTGATGTTTAGCATCCACCTCCCCTCTGCCACAACTGTGCCCTCTCACGAGCACAACAGATGTTTGTATTGAAAGCGATGGGTCCCTTTCAACAGCGTGTGCCATGTTTTCCATATTTTGAATAAATGTCTTTGATCAAAAAAGATGTCCTGTCAATTTGTCCGCGCTCCGATATTTTCCAAAACAGCCTGCAATTTTACATCACAAGAGCGAGATGAATAAATCATCCACGCCGAGTGAATCTGCGGTGTCAGAATATCCCCGCGTGAACTGAACGACTCTTTGATGGATGAGGAGGAGCGCGCTCTCTGGCTTGGCCACGGCTGTCTCAGCGGAACAGCTGAAAACTCAGAGAATGTTGTCATAAATTGCGCATTGCTTAATGTGCGCATTGTTACGGATGAGCATCAAACATCTGAAATGTCAGATTTCAGCCACAGGAATGTTTGGCCGAACGCTGCCTTTGCCACAGTGATGAATCAGCCTTCTGTGTTTTACATGGACCCAACCAGGAAAATATTTACAAACTTTCTATGGAAGTAATCAGAAGCTGAGACGCCGAATCAAAAGGAAAAAAGTAATAATCGTGCTTGGATCCCTCTCCGCTTTTGTGCGTTGTCAGTCTGAGATGTTCAAAGAGCTCTGGCAACGAGTGCATGATGAGAAGTAGCAATGTACATTTTCAGCAGAATGCACTTTCCTTCAAGTCCTGACACGCAGTTCTGCCTCTCGTTACTCATGTTCTGTGAAGAATAAGCAGGAATCACATCCACGATTCAAAAAAAAAAAAAAAAAGTATTATGGCTGCAACACATTTTGATTTGTTATCAGGAACTCATCGGCGGCAGCAGGTTTTCTTAGGGACACTGATGATTGGCAGCTATTTTAAATGCACTTTTGTTGCACATGAGCGTCTTCAAATCTGCACCACAGTTCACTTAACCTGTTTATGTGAACACAAAGCTCTTCAGGCTGGCCCTTTCCTTCTGCTTCTGGATTATAAACCTGCATGCTGGCTGTTAACTGAACACATCCAACTGCAATGAGATGCTTCAAAATAAACAACAATAGGACCGTGGGTGGTGGTAATGGGACTGTAGTCCGGGTTGAAGATATGGAGCAAAGTACACCTCAAACTGCCACTGTCACTGCCACTTTGCTCCAATTTAAAGCTCATACGCGGAGCTTCGTTTGGGCAGCGCTGCAGAAACCAACAAAAAATTAATTATGTGAAAACTGATAAAACGCAGACACACCAGCCCCTGTTCTGACTAATGGGACAGCATTCTGTGTGGAAGCACCTACGCTAACCCTAAAAATGTAATTAAGGGTAACGTGTTGAACACTGAAAAGATAAAAGGTATTATAATAGCTCTCTCTCTCACACACACACACACACACACACACACACGGGCAGCGGTAGCATTAGCACCCTTTAAGTAAAATTACCAACTGTAACAGTTACTGGTTACAAAGAATTGCCCCTAGGAAATGTAATTATTATCATGAAAATATACTTCATTTGTTAAAAGTATTCAATGCAAAAAAAAAAATTATTATGCATATAAATACCCATACAGAAATATATAAGAAGATATTTACTATTGTAGTTAAGGTGGAACTTTTTGCACAGAACTGCAATGAATGTTTTTCAGTTATGGATTAACATGCTAATTACCTTCTTCATTAATAATCACTGCTTGGTGCAAAGATCTGAGAACTCCACGGTGTGATCAGAAAGAGGACTGAGGCCCCATCAGAGCTCACTTAAAGAGCACTGCAACCTTAAATACGATAACCTTCCATAATGTCATCTGTTGAGGATAATCATGTTGCATCATCAAACTAATAGTTTTGCAAACTTCTGTTGTCAAGATCTAAAGCCTGTGAAGCGCGGACATTTGAGAAAGCAGGGCTGCATAAAGGGCAACTTCCAAGCTGCCAGCCTGCTTCTCTAAGAAATTATCCTTCCATCTGCTGCCTCCGAGAACTGGGAAACACCTCATCCTGAGCACATTACCTTTGATTTAGGCAGACACCAGAAACTCTGCCTGCTGCTCCGCTCTCCTTCCCTTCCACTCTGACCGAAGACTTTGCCATAAATGCAATTTGAATTGACCCGAGATTGCGGAAGTCTGTTGCTTTCGAGACGTATCAAAGTAAATCATGTTCATTTCAAAAGACACACGCGGCTTCTTCTTTTACAAGGATCACTTAAAACGTTTTTCTCTTGATTACTAAAAGAACAGCTACATATTGTGCTCTTGGTTTAGTTATTCAATTGCACAGTTTAAGATTAATCCTTAATTGGACTTGAAGGTCGTGGTGTTAATTAATCTAGCCCTCAGACTAAAGTAACAACAAAACTCATTTAATGAACGTTGTGATTAATTTGTGTCGTTTTAAACACTAAAACTCAGTTCTTACATTGGTTTATTTCCTGTTATTGGAGCCCTATGGCTCTGTACAGTGCTGCACCTCCACTGTACAGACTCAGGCAAACGAGGAGGCTGAGCTGATGCGTATACTGGGGCTGGATGCAGATTTCCAGTGAACGTGATTTTTACATGAATCTTCCAGCTTTTTTGAGTCTGACTGAAGGCAAACACAGAAACCAGATATTCATATAGTCCATTTTGCTGCCAGCATTATCAGTGTTGAACCACAAAAACAACTAGAAGACCACTTATGGAGCCACTATACACACATTACTGGGAAATACAACAGGCTAAATTAAACTTAAGTGTCCTTTAAGGGAATACTGTCCCCCTTTTTTTTGGCAGAAACCAGTGTCTTTGTTTGCCTCGGGAGATGATTTGCACGCCCATCACCACACCCAAACCTCTTCCCTAAAACTTTGAGATGGTTATCCTGATACAGATCCTTTAAAGCATTATCTACAAACAAACAAACTGCATCGAGTTCATTCTGTATCTGGAGGATTTCAAATCATATAATCATGATTACCACAAACAAAAAAAACTTGTACTTTTCCGTGCGTGTGGCGTCGGTTCCAGGCACGCCTGGTCTGGGTGGCATTCCTGCTAAAACTCCAGTGCTGCAGCATTAAAGGTTGAGGAAGGGAGGAGGTCGAGACAGTGAAATGTGCTGTGACGTAACAGCCAGAGGCGAGCGGTTTCCTGCCTTTGCCTGCCTGCTAAACGGTAGCTGTCATCTCCTGTCAGGCTGGCGGCGGCAGACGAGACGGCTTCCCTTTGCCTCCTCGGGCCAGAAGACGCACATCATCTCCAATCACAGCTGGCTGCTGTGACGGGCTGCCGCTGCAGCTATCTCACCAGAGAGACTGACTGCTAACTGCTGCTGCTCACACGCGCGCACACGCTGCCTGATTTCATATTCCGCACCACACTGCTGGTGCTGCTGAGGTAGCTCAGCTTGTACTGACTCATTGAAAGCATATGATTGGCTGTCCACAGAGAGCAGTGTGGGCCTGAAAGAAACATTAGACTGTTGGTCCTCTTCCTCTTGTGTCTCGGCTGTGTATCGGTGGCGCCGGTCTCCCTGCGCTGCCATCGCCTGTCTGTCTGTCTGCCATCTGATTGTGTCGTTCTCCTCCTCTGAGAGGCCGTGTCCATGCGGCCATATGTCCGTCAAGCTCTACTGTACCGCCCCAGGCACTGCAAACACACTCAGGCCTGACCAGCTGTCTCCGCAGCAGAGAGGAAACGTTTGCAGCGAGCAAATGGGATGAGTTTGTGAATGGGTGATCTGCATATATTAGTAATAAGCCATCATTAATTAAAGGGGCCATTCGTTTCACTTTTGCTGATCAACAGCAGGTGAAGGTCACAGGTTTACGCAGCTGAACAATATCCTTCAATTAAATATATTCAGCAGGTGTTGAGATTGATGTACTTCAACTCATCTCCCCTCCCCAACTTTATATGGGGTGTACTTTTTTTGGTGATAAAATGTGCATTGACATTTTTCTTATAATGTTAACCTAATATTTCTTTCATGTCAGCTTGATACTTAACCAAAGAGATGAACACAGCCACCGGGATACTGTGATATCACACATTGTTTCGGACTCAGTATTTTGGCTGCGAAGATTGGGGGAAGGGGGGGGGGGGTACATCTTTGACAGAAGGGACCAGCTTTGGTTTGTGACTAGCAAGCTTGACTGGCTAAGAATGTACAGTTACAACAGACACACACACAGATGTGGACAAAGTTGTTGGTACGCTTCTGTTAAAGAAAAGCCCACAACAGTCACTGGAATAACTTCAACCTGACAAAAGTAATAAATAATTTCCTGAAAATCAATGAAAATCATATTTTGAATTATGATTCAACAGAATTATTTAAAAAAAAAAAAAAAAAAAACTAATGAAACTGGCCTGGATGATGAAATTTTGGTGGCCCTAACAAAAAAAAAAAATTTACAGGCAGGTTATTCCAAGCATCTTGGCTATTGGAGCTGCAGAGTGAATTTGGGAGGCCTCCCTGATTGTCCCACCTGATGAATAAGAATCTAAACAACAATAAAACGATTTAAGTCCCTGCGCAGTACTCTTTCTGAGCTGTAACCATTATTTTTAACAGCCCAGTGGTGAATGAAGCAGTATCAACAGGACGTGCTGATACAGTATCCTGGCAGCCTTGTAATTAAGGTTCATACTAAATGACCACAATCTGTCACTGCATGTCACACCCCTTTCTGTGTGTATATAAATATATATATATATCTTTTTAAAAAACACAAAAAAAAACAGACCAAGCATTATTACCTCATGGCTTAATTTGGCAATAAATCAACGGGTACTCGGGTTGTTAGAAGGTCATAGATTATTTAAGGTCCCATAAAACTCCTACAGTGTGTGTGTGTGTGTGTGTGTGTGTGTGTGTGTGTGTGTGTGTGTGTGTGTGTGTGTGTGTGTGTGTGT
>JAVDPK010000292.1:18885-37756 GCA_034780415.1 Cichlasoma orientale | reverse complement strand
ATTACACATTAATTCGGCTAAATAGCACGGTCCCCCCCCCCCCCTCAGATACCGGGCATGTGAAAATCCACACCTGCTGGGCTTTCTTCTTCTTCAGTCCAGCTGTAAAGCAGGGCGGGTCACACTCCTGGTCCAGATCCACCTTCATGAACTCCTCGATGGTGAGATGGCTGGTGGGCGTGTCCTCAAACTCCGTCAGCCTGGTGCAGAAGCAGCGTGGCATCGAGAGGCGAAATTAAATCGGAAAGCACAACGTTATTAAGATCTAAGTGAAAACTGGGTCACCGGACTGATAATTTGGGACAGCAGAAGTTTAAAAAAAGAAACTTCTACGGCTCACAAACCCCATTAAGAAAGCCTCCATTCTTAGTGCTTCTGCAGCCTGGATTTTCCATCAAACCTGTCTGAGGAATCAAACTTTGAGCACCCACCTTTTTCTCAGCGTGGATTCGCACACTTTGACAACGCTGACGACCTCTTTGACAGTGCGCCGAAATTCATGCAGACGAGAGGCTACAAGAAGAGCTGGAAACGAAAACAGAAAGACACTTGGGGGGTTAGAGGTCACCAGTATGTGTGGAAGAAGCAATGCCAAAACGTGTGCCCGTTTAAGATTAGAGCACAGGCAGAGATGAGACTGAACCCCCAAAGGCTTCAGTGGTTATGGTTTTTGGGCACCTCTCAGCCTGCAGAGCCAACAGTCCACCTCCACATAAAAACACAGTTTAAAAAAAAAAGGAGTAACAACAACACTAATATTATGCAATGAATTGCAGTGTGAGCCTTGAAGGGGAACAGTTATATAACTGTCATTAGACTTGCCTCGCTCAAGAGCCTGTTAAAAGATAGATGTGCGCTTCTACTTCCACATGCACACTTCTAACAGCCTTTAGGAGCGAAGTGGTGGCTTTTAGCTCCGCTGAGGACTTCCTCAAACATTTCATCGCCATTACCTTAAAACCGCGCAACTTCAGAGCCGCAGGCTCTCCTCGCTGAACGCAAACCGTCATTTACCGCTTTACATTCGCAACCCCCCTTTGTCCTTGAAATCGTCACGAGTGATCTGCGATGCGACCGGAAAACTCCTCTCCCCTCAAAGAAACTTTTTGCATATTTTAAAATCGTCAACACTGATATTTGCATCATATTTAGAGGAGCAAACTTTTTCCTTCTTCCATTTGAGTGTATCCTGCTCAATGATTTATGATGAGCAATTAATTATTAAGACCATCCAGCGGAGTAACAGAGAAAGATGAAAACTGAAACCATGGGAGTAAAGCAGGCGGGGAGCAAAGAAAGGCAGTGATTCGATTCCAGGACATCTGAGCAGGTAACGCGCAGAGTCGAGTGCACTGAGGTTTGCATCAATCGCGACGCAACGAGGGTGGAAGGACTTAGTATAAACAGCACTACCAAACTTCCATAAAGAGGATGATGTAGCTGTTGGGAAATCAAAAGCCACACACACACACACACACAGTAGTAAGCTTAGACAGGTGCTGGCAGGACTGGCTTTCCCACGGGTTTCATTGGCAGGTGACCAACAGATCCTAAAAGGCCCGAACACGTTAGGAAAACTGGCTGCAGGAGCTGTGAGAGGTGCAGGTGAATGTCAGGGTGCAGCACCTGTACCTACCAGTGAATAAAAATGTTCGCTTTTGCTTTAGAAGATGGCCACGATTCAACCTACATATTTGCTATCAAGGACAATTCAAATGAATACAGAACGCTTGCAAAGAGCACGTACCAAGGGACCTTTGGTATCTAACAACAACCAATATTCTTTAAGTTCTTTAAGTTCATGACTTCTTAACTGCCAAGTATTTCACAAACTAACTACTGTGGGTGCACTGTTCTGATAGCTGGACCAAATATTGGTCCATTATTGAGTCAAAAAGCTAGATCAGGTATCCAGAGCGGATCTATGAACTTCAGACCTACATCGCTCTGTGTGCTGTGCCATATGTCAGCCACAGTGCACCAGCTGCTAAGGGGAGAAGTAGACTGGCACGGAGTGAGCCAACAGCAAAAACTCAGTAGTTTGGAGGCATTTCCCTCCCGCTACACCGAGAAGTTATTTATGCTTGAGGCAACAGAGCTCCAGCAACAGTGCTCTCTTTAGCTCTCACTCATGTTCAGTTAGAGTTCACACTTCTTGGGAAGTTTTCATTCCACTTGCTGCAACAGAACCGCTTATCCTTCGTCACCTGTATCAAATCTCCTCCGCTGTTCGTGTGCGAGGAGGTGCACCCACAGGGAAGGTGAGAGCAGGGAAGGGAGAAATTAGCCCTTAAATGACAGCAAAGACTCTCACATTAAGCTGAAATGACATCAACTTATCAAAAATGCAATTTTATTCCCTGTGTATCAGTTTATTTATCTCGGCCCAATCATGTAAGGTTTGACTAATAAAGTCCAATTCAGTAAAAGCTTACCTTTGTAAGGATTAATTTTTTTAAATCAATTAGTAAAGCACAAGTCTAGCCTGATGTCACCTTACACTTAATGACTCTTCCTCACTTATTCATTTCAAACTGATATACTCTTTCTAAGTATCCGTATCAGGTGTGCAGATAGCAGAAAACTTCTGCACCAGTACAGATATATAGCCCAATATCAGTCACTAATATTAATATATCCATTTGGTTCCTTCTAAAATGTTAGGGGGCACTGTGGGAAGATTTCAAGATACCAGAACATCATTTCAGACAGCTTTTTACAGCTCTCTTTGAAAACTTATTGTGTTTGCAACCAAGAATCTGAGTGTAGCTGAGGGAGCGGGATGGCAAGATGTCACAAAGCTCATGTGGGGATGTTTGCAGTACTTAGAAAAATGCTGAAAACCACTAAAACTACAAGAAAGAGATGAACGTGTGTGAAATGCAACTCGTGCTGACAGACATCTGTCAGCTCTGGCTAGCTAACCTGGGAACAGCGTTGTGATACGTTTATAACCCACACTGCACAAAGTTAGCTCTGGCTGGTGGAGAAAAAATAAACGGTGTGTGAGCCTCCAACCATCAAAGGGCAGTAAGGCTTAAGTGCACAGATCCCATCCTTATCTTGGATAATTAGCAGTGTATGCATGTACAGTGTGAACTTCTGAACCACTGTTTTCTATCAAAACCTATCAGATAGATCTCAAGCGTGTTGTGCTAGAGCAAGAACTCTGCAGGTGCCTGCAGCCTTTACAAAAACTTCTCACACTGATCTATAGCTGACCCACGAGTGGGCCTTAGTTCAGGAAAATGCCATTTTTCTGCTTACACTCATTTCCTTGAACCACTTTCACCAGCTGCCATCATCACACTGATAAAATCACCACTGGCAGTGGCAGTAACTTTGGCAAAATTATAACTTCTATTAATACTCCCTGTCACAGAGAATGAGTCTCTTGTAGAGCGTCGGCCACCGAGCAGTTTTCTGAGCGTCGGAGGTTAAAGCATCTTGATTAAGGGCACCTTGACTTTCCAGCACAGAGCATTAATCACTTTCCTTCCTCAGATTTCTCATTCCTGCTGCTCTGAGCCTTCGGGCTGCTACCGGCACCACTCCTGTGAGTTAAAGAAGATATCCAGTGCTGCCTCATCTTACCTGCTCCACAGAGTCCTGACGGCCTTCGCCCTGTGTGCATCCAGTCCCTCTTCATCCTCTGCACCAGACGCAACGCCGTCATGGAGACCTCGTGGCTCTTCTCACCAAATTCCAGCATTTGGGCAAAACGGGGAACATACATGCACGGGTCTGGTGGTGAAAGGAAACATTTTTCAGTTAATCAGAGGGAATAACTGGCAAATCTACAATAATGCCACGGTACTTCCCCTCGTTCATCTATTTTTATTGATACAGCCAGTTCTACCCATCACAGCAGAGTAGAGCTGCTTTCAAAGAATGTAACAACCGCCTCACTAATGATGAAGAAGCTCCATACACTAAACAGACATGCTACAAACTCAATGTTGTAACATTTAGCATTCGTCTTGTGTTTGATTGATTGGAGAAGATGAACTGCGGCAAGGACGAGGCCACCGCGCTCAAGTTTAATTCCGTTTCTCTCCAACCATGCAGCCAAAAGCCTCTCGTGATGGCACTTCAGCCAGAACGCTGTCCAATAAACTGCTGCTTGTGTGCCCCGTGGATTTCTGTTTACAGGCCGTGGTTTGTGTGAGCAGTAAACAAACCAAAAAGCCAGAGCAAGTACACTTTTTCCTCTTTGAGGCGAAAGGGAGAAAAAAAAATGACCAAAAAATCCTACCTGAAACCCATCCAGATTTTAACTTGCTGCCACCTGTGAGCTTCCCACTAAAACCAGTTTCTGAGTGTTGGCTGCTAATTAGCTCCACTGGAGGACTGGAGGATTAGCAGTTAGCTTGAGTGCACCTCGGGGCAGCCTGTTTCTCATTCAGCGGCTCCATCCAGATTTTCTCAGCTGGCGAAAGGATTTGGATGGGCAATCATCCAATCACAAACTCACTCCTTAAACTTTCTGCCGCTTCTGCCGTCTCTGACACACTTAAACAGTTTTGTATGTCATAAACTTTATGGAAAATACTCTTTAAAAACATCATGGCCACCTGTCTTTACCATGAAACCGCCTGGCAGGTGGCCAGTTTGCCTTTAGTCGCTTTTTACTGTAAAAATGATTTTACCATGCTATGAAATCTAGTTTAATACGCAAATGAGGGAGGAATCCAGTTCCCATTGTAGCCTGCAGACAAAACGTGGAGTTCTGTGTGCTGGCTATGACAGTGGAGTCAAATACCTTTGAAGTCAGAGGCTCTGTTTAAAGAGCAGCCCAGTGGAAAGCTGGTAGAGCCAGCTGGTAATAAGATCCAGGCCGATCCCTTCCCCCCTCCGCACCATGTAATGATACGTCTGCAGAGCTGGCCATCGCTGCTTCAACTTTTACTTGGGTGACTGTAAACTCAAAACCAGGCTGAAAAGAGGTTGTTTAAGAAAAAAAAAATCACCCTGAATCCTCTTTCAGTGTTGAATATAATCAATCTGTGATGCTCAAACAGCCCAGGAGTCATTCTGTGATGGAGTGCTGCAGTTTACCTTTTTCATGTACCCACTTTACCCCAACCTGCCTCGCCTCCATTCCCCCCAAATTACTTCGACCACCCCCAGAGAAGGGCCCCCGAACTTGCTCCTTTCAATCAAATGTGGGAGCAGGTCTTCATGAATAGCATTAAAGTGTTATCATTCAGTCATGGGGAAGCTGCACCCTTCCCTCAAACCCCAAAACTGCAATGCATTCTGCTCTACTTTGTGTTACTGTGGGTATAGGACTGTCTCAGAGGTTCCTCTTCTCTAATAAATCTCTCTCTGTGTGATTGATGAACGGCAGTACGAGACAGCAGCACCAGAGTGCGACCCAAAACCTAATGAAATTTTAGATTCATAAATCATTTTCTGGTGTTCGACTCCACTGAAGCTAAATGGTCATACGTGGCATCGTGTTGCAGGTTTGGTCGGTTACTTCAGAAATGCCCAAAATGAAACATCAAGTAAAATTACTTTTAAAATTTACAATGTAGGAAAAGAAGCAAAGACAATATACTGAATCTTGCTAATACTTTCACATTTATAGTGGCTGTTAGTACACCAATACAGCATCACTACGCAAGGATATACTGCAGTGTAAACAATGTTTTTATTAATAATAACTGTATTTACACTGTAAACAATAAAGCTATTGGATTTGCTGTATTACAGAATGACTTGTCTCCTTTATTGGGTCGACAGAAATTGTAGTGGCATAAAATAAGATACAGTTCTGTGCAAAAGTCTTGAGCCAGCCCTCATTTCATTACATTTTGCTTCTAAAGAGCCAGACTTTCTTTAAATGTTTTAAAGTGGTCTTGAGCAATGGCAGCCCATCACAAAAACACATAATTTATTCCCACTTCTTTAGCTGAATCTATGAACAGTGTCAAAGATAACACAGTTAGTGTTATCACTGTCAGTTTGACCGGCATAAAATAGCTTTATTTTTTTTTGCACCAGCGAGATGATTCCCAAAAAGCTAATAGCAAAAAAGTTGGCATATCTTGGCATTTTTTGAGTGAAATTAGACAAGTGGAGAACAAAAAGAGGTAGTGAATTGTGAAGGAGCAAACAACACAAAATACCAAAAGAGAGATTTTTTTTTTTTTTAAATGACCAAAAAGATACAAAATACACAAAAACTGGATGCAAACTGTTGTTTTGTGAGTGTTGTGCTTATTTTGTCAAAGACTCACAATGGCTGCAACAGAGTGACTCCAATGACACCAAACAACTTTTACACCACACTTATTAACCACAGAAGGGGCATAAAAGTGACCACAAAGACACACTTGCAGGCTGAGGGGGAGGGGGGTCCTCCTTCTACAGAGCAGCGTGTGGGGGCCATTTACTGGTGTGCCCTGGTGTCTATTGTCTTTCACTCCATCCATGCAGCTCTGAGGAGGCGGAGACATCAGAGCGTCTGTCCTGTGACTCCCACTCTGCGGAGCTAGTAAGGGAGGGGGCTCTGCTGCCTGACGTCAACGCGATGCGTGATCGTCATTGGTCCTCAGCGCGCCCTGGGCGTTCAAGGAGATCACGACGGAAAAAAAAAAGACAGAAAAAGCAGAGCGGAGCTTAAAAACTCCGGACAAATCAAATCACTATTTACCTCGGATGCGTCCGGCTGCAGCGGAACACCATAGCTGGCTTCGCATCGGTCGACAGCCGATTCGAAAATTTTAAAAAAAGAAGAGGGAGCGATATCTGTGAGGATTAACGCAGAGGCGGGGTGGGAATAAAATAGGCAGGACTTGACTACCAGCTGCGACTATCCGGATTACCCACTCGCTGAAAAGAAAAAAAAAAAGGGAAAACAAGCGACGCTTCGTGGACGTTTGTGCGCCCGGAAAGGATGAGCTGACCGCCAGGAAAAGCAGTCAAAGCGTTTGTGGTCGAAGTTGCGAGCGGATGTGGAAACGGACGGCACCGGGCCTGGAAGGATTTATTTTAGATGCTGTCGCGTAAACTTCGCTGTCGGTGCCGTTTGAAAGCGGCGTTGTACGAACCGGATTGCACGCTGAAAAACACTCAGTTCTCCGCAGCGACAACCTCCCCTCTACTTAGTTCATTTCGAGCCCGACAGCAGCTCACTTCACCGGGCATTAAAGCGACCAAAACAAAAAGATCGGTCGCTTGTGCAGATGCCAACGGCAGACTGCAGGTTGCTCCATCATGGCCGGATCATGAGGTGTCTGACTTATTTACTGCTACTTCCAGAAACACTGAAAAAGTCCAAGAAGGTAAACAAGCTGCCGGGCAGGCTGCCGGTATGTTATGAGATCCTGACCCTTTCCCTGTCGAGCAAGAAAAAGCAGCAGCAGAAGGAGAAGAAGATGGCTGCGGAGTTATACCCCGCCAACACCAACAACACCAACCTGGCCAACGGCACTACGGTGGCGGACGCCGAGAAGACCAAGGAGGTGCAGGTGTGCCAGGCCAGCTCCAGCGGCAGCGCGGCGACCACCCCGACCACCCAGCAAAACATCAACAACAACAATATAGACCCACCCAGCTGGCAGTGCAGCCACCCGACACTCAGAGAGAGGTAACTCCCAAAACACTGAGGCTAATTATCTGCCGTAATCTACGGGGAAACCGGGGCAAATCAAACGAATATGAGCGCAAAGCGCGGTCAGAGGGATCGTAGTATTAAGAGTCACTGTCACGTAAGGACAGGATATTCCAGCCACTTTGACTCACTGCATTAACACGGAAGCGGTGAGAAGCAGGAGCGGCAGCAGCAAAGTGCAATAAAATTACTACGGTCACCAGTGAGGATCGCTTACGCTCGTTTTGTTTGCCTTTACTTTGGAGCACACTTGCACTCCCTCAAGTTTCCAGAAAATAAATTTACTCTTGGAGCTTCTATCTAAATCAACACGAGTCCCCTTTTTTTAAGTGCTTCTACCTTTTTCAAATCTCGATTTCCTCGATCTATCATGATGGTAAACAAACACCACTTGAGTTTGAACTGTTGATCTGTCAAAACAAGACATTTAAAAATGTCACCGGGCTCTCTGGGCACTTTTGATAGATCCCAATGGACTGACATTTTAGAGGATAAAGTGAGAAAACAATAAGTGGATAGTCCTGTTTTTTTTTTTTGCAGCCCTCCTACCAGAGCTACATCCTCCCTAAACCTATGAAAATAACCAGTGTCTCTAGGCAAAAGGAGTGTGGGAGGACTTGATGTTATACAATACTTGAGGCTTACTCGTGAAACCTGCTCTGTTTTCAGGAACGCCTTGATGTTTAACAATGAGCTGATGGCTGACGTCCACTTCATTGTTGGGCCCTTGGGGGCATCGCAGAGGGTCCCTGCGCACAAGGTAAGGAGCACTTCTCGGAAAAACCGTGAGCCAGTGAAAGACGGGAAGCTGATGCAGCGAATTAAGTAAAGTTGATATTTGAGCTTTAAATGTGTGGGGCAAGGAGAGTGTCTCTGTGCGAGACAATGTAACTGCTCTAGTGTTGAACTCAGCAAAGAAGAGTGACTCTGGTTGCATGTCTCTCTGACGCATCCGTCTCCTCCTCCCTCCCCTCCCCTCTCAGTATGTGCTGGCCGTGGGAAGCTCCGTCTTCTGTGCCATGTTTTACGGCGATCTGGCGGAGGAGGAGTCTGAGATCCATATCCCAGATGTGGAACCTGCTGCTTTTCTAATTCTGCTGAAGTAAGCCACTCACCATCCCTCACACAGCCAACCAGAAGCTGAGATGACAAGCACAGTCAGTGTCACTTCAAAGCATATTATTACTCATCCAAAGCTGAGCAGAGGCGAATGCCAAAATGCTGGGAGCGCCAGAGAGCCGTGGCAGCAGCACAGTGCTTTGTAATTGCTGGTTTTCTCAGCGCTCTTTGTTCAACTGGCAACATTTTTTTCCCCCCTTTTCCTCATCCTTAGCCTGACGGTTTTCCTTTATGCAGACTAGTAGTTATAAATAACATGCCTTTGTTGCTCATTCAGTAGCATTGGCTAAGAGTAGCGCAGATTGTTGCTCTGCAGGCTTTCTATAAAACGGGTAGGATTATGTATAATGGCATTATATAATCTTTGGGAAGAAAAAGAATTCCACTTTTTTTTTTTTTTGCTTGAGACTTTTGATACAGTGGAAACAAGAAGAAATGAGGAGCCCAAAGTCAATTAATGTGTTCTTCATTCTGCCTTCTTATCTAGCATAATAAAAACAAAAAAAGATGGTGTGAGAGTCGATCTCTCTGCCATCTGTCAGTCAGTATGATTTCTGTACATTTAAGGCTCTTTCCCTTCTCCTAGGTACTTGTACAGTGATGAGATTGACCTGGAGGCTGACACGGTGCTGGCCACCCTGTACGCTGCCAAAAAGTACATTGTCCCTGCACTGGCCAAGGCCTGCGTCACCTTCCTGGAGACGAGCCTAGAGGCCAAGAATGCCTGTGTGCTGCTTTCTCAGAGCCGCCTGTTCGAGGAGCCCGAGCTGACGCAGCGCTGCTGGGAGGTGATTGACGCTCAGGCCGAGCTCGCGCTGCGCTCAGAGGGCTTCTGTGAGATCGACCTGCAGACGCTGGACATAATCTTGCGGAGGGAGACCCTCAACACCAAGGAAGTGGTGGTGTTTGACGCTGTAATGAACTGGGCCACGGCGGAATGCAAAAGACAGGGTTTAGGGCCCACCATTCGCAACAAAAGAGAGGTCCTGGGTAAGGCGCTCTTCTTGGTGCGCATCCCCACCATGAGCCTGGACGAGTTTGCTAACGGAGCGGCACAGTCTGATATCCTGACACTGGAGGAGACGCACAATGTGTTCCTGTGGTACACTGCGGCTAAAAAGCCCAAACTGGACTTCCCTCTGAATCCGAGGAAGGGTTTGGCGCCTCAGAGGTGCCACCGCTTCCAGTCCTCGGCTTACCGGAGCAACCAGTGGCGCTACCGCGGTCGGTGTGACAGCATCCAGTTTGCTGTGGACAAACGGATCTTTATTGCCGGTTTGGGGCTGTACGGGTCGAGTGGCGGCAAAGCCGAGTACAGCGTGAAAATCGAGCTTAAGAGACAGGGAGTGATCCTGGCGCAGAACCTGACAAAGTTTGTCTCGGACGGCTCGAGCAGCACGTTTCCCGTGTGGTTCGAGCATCCTGTTCAGGTGGAGCAGGACGCGTTCTATACGGTGAGCGCCGTCCTGGACGGGAACGAACTGAGCTACTTCGGCCAGGAGGGCATGACGGAGGTGCAGTGTGGGAAGGTCACATTTCAATTCCAGTGCTCCTCTGACAGCACCAACGGGACTGGAGTACAGGGAGGACAGATCCCCGAGCTTGTGTTCTATGCATAAGCTGCTCTGGACTGCTGATGGGGGAAATTAGGTCTGCCATCACCTCCCAACCTTCAAAGTAATGTAGCATCAAAGACACTTGAGTAATGTCACACTAAATGGCCTGGTTAGTTCTTTAAGAGACTATTTTGAAAGCGAGGAGCTGTTTTATCTTATTTAATTTAATGTTATTTTTTTATTTAAATGCTGATTTAACGTTATTCGCTCAGATGCTTGTGTTTAAGGGCTGCGGCTGCTGTAGAAACAACATTAATACGGTGACCTGTGGTTAAGTAATCAAGCTGAGCTCCATAACTGGAACAAGTAGGGACTGCTTCAAACTGTGTAATTGCAAGTCTATATACAATGTTGTTACTATAGTCCAGGCAGCAATATCACACGAGGAGCAAACTTTATGTAGTGTTTGATTCTAATGCAAAAAGAAAAGAAAAAAAAAAAAGTAGAAATCTTGTCAAAAACAGAGTTGTTTTGCACTTCAGAGTACAGCCTCAGAAACGTCGTGTCTTTTGTAAAATACAATTTATCTGCTGACAGCTTGATGCTGTTAAACAAGCAAATGTGTTCTGTACAAGAATGCTTATACACCTGATGAAATATAAAGGTTATAATGTGATAAAGCCACAGATGTCACATCTTATGGTGCCCGGGTGCGGGAGCGGGGGATCTGAGGGGCAGCAGCGCCCTCTGGCAACAACAGTGGGAACAGCACACTGGGTTTCTACCTCACTAGGATGGAGTAAAAAGGGTCCGGCAGGCACAGCTTTGAGGGGCCAATAAGGGTTTATTTCTTTTTTTTTTTAAAGTGAGGATTTCTTGTTGGAAATTCACAGGGTTCAGTCTAAAGTGGAGTCCTGATCATGTTTCCCCCTAAATAAACTGCACAGTGTATTTAAGCTACATGCAAAGTAGTAGCACAAGAAGTTTTAGGCACTAGAAGTGGGGACATATTCATTTCTGACAAAGTGCAGAAAACAAAAAAACAAAAAAAAAAAAAAAAACACAATTATTTGGTGTGACTGCCGTCCACCCGGGCACAGTTTTTCCCAGCTTCCTCAGAGATTTTGGTCCATATTAACGGAGCATCATGCAGGTTCTGCAGATTTGTCAGCTTCACACCCATAATGAAAACCACCAGCAGCCTAAATCATTGATTCAAGGCAGAATGAATCCATGCTTTCACGATACACCAAATTCTGACCCATCATCCCAAATATTTTAGCAGAAATTGGGACTCAAGAGAGGGCGATGTTTTTCCTGTTGGCTACAGGAGTGCCCCCCCGTGAAGTCTTCTGGTGCTGTAGCCCATCTGATTCAAGGTTTGACCTGCTGTAGCTTCAGAGATGCTCTTCTGCACACGTTGGTTGTAATGAGTGGTTATTTGAGTCACTGTTGATTTCCTATCAAAGCCACTCTCAACATCACCAAGGCATTTTTTGCCCAAAGACTTTCTCTGTGAACCCTAATTGCCTAAATCCAACGAGCTGCTGCCATGTGATTGGCTAATTAGACATTACTGTTACTGAGAAGCTGAACAGGTATATCTAATGAAGTGATCAGTGAGTGTATATGGCCCTTCTATGGAGAGATGGCATACAGCTATTCATTTGAGGGGACTTAAACTAAATTTATCCAGCAAGCACAGCAGACATCCTCCAGTTCCAGATTCTTTTTTTCCCCATCCATTTCCTTCTGCTTATTCAGGGCCGGGTTGCGAGGGCAGCAGCCTAAGTAGAAAAACCCAGACCTCCCTTTTCCCCAGCTGCCACCTCCTGCTTCTCTGGGGGGGAGGAAAAAATATATATATATATCGAGGCATTCCCAGGCCAACAGAGAGATAATCTCTCCAGTGTATCCTCGGTCTACACTGGGACCTCCTCCCGGTAGCACATGCCCAGAACACCTCACCCAAGAGGCATCCTAGTCAGATGCCCGAAACCACCTCAACTGGCTCCTTTCTATGTGGAGGAGTAGCAGCTCTCCTCTGAGCCCCTCCTGGATGGCTGCACACCTCACCCTCTCTCTAAAGGCAAATTCTTTGGGTTTCAGATTGTTGGCAGAATCTGGAGCTCTAGGAAACTCATTTGTCAACATTTTCGGTGCTCTACGCAAAACTATCAAGTTAAAATAATCTGTAGATGCAGGGTTGTTATAATCATTGGTCTACATACACTGAAAGGTCTCACGTAAAATGTATGTCACACCTGACATTTTTAAAACACAGTTCAAAGTAAATAAAGTAAGAAAGTTGAGGTCAAATACCTATAGCAGGAGCATTGATGCAAAGTTCTTTGGCCAGAACAAGAAAAGTTTTTCCCAAGACGTAGACGTTCACCTGTGGATGAGAACAAAGTTATAGCAATGATGAGCAAAGTGTGTACTGTCAGGAGAAGTTTATCTATTGACTCCAGGAGCTATTAAAAAAGCCACTTACAGAATTACAGTAGAGTGCGATTAAGCAGACTATCAGGATATGAAACAAGGCCGCTGCATCACCGGCAGGACGAGTGTCCCGGTTACATAATTGACGTGAAGGTTGCAGAACATTTCGCTCCAACGTGTGTGATTTGAAGGGTCTCTTGAACTGCTCTGCACATTCATTTCTAATCAAAATATTTGCGGCTGCACTCACTGCGCCCACATTTGTGTTTTTGAGACCGTAACCCCAGATCGAGACTTACAAAACAACTGACCAAAGTCTGAAGAACCAAAAATCAATTACTCGTCTTTAAAATATGGCGATTATCTTGCATTGTGGTACTTTTTCCCCCCTTTTGTAAATCAGTTGATAATGGACACGTTTCAGTCTCCAGCTTCTTTCTGTTTGCATTTATTTTAAATGACAGTAAACTGGAGCATCTTTGGGATGCAGACTGATTGACAGCCAAATTTGAAGATCTCATTTAGTGGTTTTTTTTTTTGGCTTCAGCTCTGACATGAATCCATAAATAATTTGTATAAACTTGCACCCCTAACCAATTTTAATGCTATTTTAAAGGCTGCGTCATTTGCACCACTTTGAAAGAGCGTGCATAGGTGAACGCACACATACAATGCTGCACTAAAAGAGTGTGTATACAAGTACTTTTTAGTAGTGGAGGAGCCGCTTTAACACCACAAAGTCCAACCAGTCATTTCCTGTTCCCAATCATTACAGCAAACCTCATTTTAGTTTATGGAGGCATAAAGAAACCAGTTTTACTCTACACTATAGAAAACTTTAAAAAATGTGGAAAGTACTTAATAAGCAACCATAACTTCTACTGTAGATTCACTGAGACCTGCAGATTCAATTGGACAGGGGAAAAAATGTGCTGGAGAAAGTTTCAGATCGAAGTATTAAACTTTCATATTCACACCGTGATTGGAAACTTGGAAACAACACTTCAGGCAGTAAACTTGATAAATTGGGGATGTTTCCATTTCAAACTTTCTGGAACAGGATCTGATGAGCAGTCCCCTGTGCAGTTTAAACTAGGCTGAGCAGCAAACTAGAAACCTGGTTCGCTGGAGGAATGATGTGTGTCATCGGGGTTATCTCGCAGGAACCTCCCATCACAGATGTTGCATTGTATTTTACCCCACAACACCTCCAGAAGGCTCTGCACTAAAATCTGCCCCCACCCACCGCCCACTTTTATCTGAAAGGATCTGATGATGGATACCGTTGAATAACAAAGCCACGAGGCTGCACATCTATCATCTCCTTCGCAAATTAATGCCACTGCAGCCTCCAATTAAATTTTGCTCAGGCTGAAATGTGAAAGCGGCGGCAGTGAAAGCTGGAGGATCGGGTCGCGAACTCGGGTCAGATCTCTGTCATTCCTTCAGACCAAACTCTCCCTAAAACACCGGGAGGAGAGGGGGGGGGGGTTTAGGAGCAGACAGACGGACTCTTGCTCCAGGCCCCCTCCGGAGTCGGGCAGGGACGCAGATGCTGCTTTGCTATTCTGGGAAGTTGATTCCAGCGAGGAATTTATACACGAAAGCAGAAATAGTGGAGCAGGAGGAAGTGGAACAAGTGCAGCCACACAAAGTCAAACTACTGTGTGACTGACAGCAGGCCTGATCACTATCATTAAAACGAATACACTGATAAATGAGGAGCCGCATGAGGCATTTATCAGCTGGACACAAACTATGTGTGTGCTGGATACCAACAACCTCCAAATAACCAACTGTTTGCAAACTTTAGAGGATGATGATGATGACATGCTGCTGTTATCTCTTCTGTGGATCTGCGCACTGGTGGCAAAACACTGCAAGTTTAAACTAAAGGCTCGGGAGCCAGCTGTGTAGGTTACTACAGTAATCATGTATGTAATAACATCGTAGTAACCAAACAGCTTCAGAGATCTGGGAACACTGTTACTAAAAACGCAACCAAAAGCTCACGTTTTTAAGCAAAAGTGGTAAATGGTGACCCAAAATGTCTGCCGTACACATCACAGTTTCAGACCTGTGTTCCTGCGCGATGGAGATTTGTTACAGATACTGGAGGCACGCACGTTCAGCTTGACTCCGTTTGTTTTTGCCTAATTAAACGTGCTTGCTGGATTTTCCACTTTATTAAAACTTAATTAATCAGACGTCTCTCGAGGTGGCTAAAAGCACAATTATTTGTGCAAATGTGTGCACACTGCACTGTGTGATAGGAACAGAGACACACACTGTTACCTGTTTAAGAAAGAAAATTTTGGAAACTTTACATGATGCAGACATGTCCTAAAAACAAGGGTCAGAACTGCAAATATTCTATTATGCATCCATACACATACAGTACATAAGGATTATTTAGTCATGATAGATACGTGAAAACTTCTCTTCAGTGGTCTCAGCATTATATTTGAGACTTTAAAGTGCCTGCAGTGGTTGAATCTGAGAACTCGACAAGTATATAATCTCCAGTCTCAGTCGAGGGTCAACTCACGAGACCCTGCAATCAAAACTACTGCGTGGTTACCTGACAGGTCACAGTTCAACAGGTGGCCACTGATTGAGGCTTTACAGGGGGAAAGCTTTCAATTAAAGAACTCCTGGTGTGGTTTGTGTGACTGAAGGGAGCCAACTAGCAAATTTCTGGTGTGGTGACCCCCCCCCCCCCACCGCCCCCCCACCCCTGACACAGCATCTAAATAATGTGCAAGACTCCCTTCGTGGTCACCACCCAATGCACCTGTCGCACAACACGCTGCGTATGCGCAAAGACACGCATCTCATGTGGAAGAAACATGTGAGCCACTCGAATAATGGCTAACATGCTAAACTTCCATAATGTCATCTGGATGCAAAGGCAGCTGGTATTGATCCAGCCCTCTTCAATAGAAACCCTCCATTTAAGCAGCTTTGTGAAAACAGGCTGAGACGCACAAAGCTGACCATTCATCCAAACAATGCTGGGAACACCAAGTGGCCTGGGTGTGGATCCATAAAAAGTGATTGGTAGAGTCTAAACCACCCCACAGCCACAGCCGCAGAAGCCACATCTCAGCATTAATAACCCCACCCAAATAAAATCCACTACAAATCCATCCCCAACCCCCAAATGCCAGGGTGTGCGCGGTGGTGGGGGAGGGGTGGCCGGCTCCTCCAGGACAGCTGGGTGCATAAAAATAAAAGCCCGACCAGCTGTGACTCTGAGAAATGTCCCATCCTGACCAACACCGCGCTCCTGACTCACTGTGAATCGGCTGCCATTAAACACGCAGACACATGGAGGGGTTTCTAAATTTATACACACACACACACACACACACACACGCGCAAGGTTTAACTGCATGGGTGAAAGTCTGAATGCAGGAGCAGCTATGGCAGACGTGCATTATGGGAGTTGTGGTGTGAGGTAGAGCGGTTAAGTGGCTGTAACAGGGTCGGGCCACAAGATGCATCAAAGTGAGAAAGTCCGGACACGTTATTTATGATGACAGTCTGTGATTTACTGAAAGATGAATGAAAAAGTGCTCTCATTCAAAAACTGGATTTGCAATAATTCATTCATCTTTTTAAAAAAAGAACTCATTCATTACTTTCATTTGTGTCAAGGTGGACATTTTTCACTGTGTTTGTTGTACCGTCCAACGAATTCACAGATAATTCAGACGCAGATGTGAAAACGTACCTGCAGAATGTCGCTGAGATCCAAGAGCATGTCTGAAAGAACGGGTCAAGGAAACGAACTAAACAGTCAAACAGAGAAAACAGGAAAGCTCAATAACACATTAAATCCTTTGCAATACAGTTGGTTTTGTTAATGAAAAAAATAACAGGAAGGACAGTGTGTGGTTTTTTGCTTTTTCAGGGCGAGTAAAACGTTTGATGCTATGGAGGCACCTGTAGATAAGAAAGTGGATAAGAGGGGGACAAAGGAAGCAGTGGCAGGCCTTTAAAATTAACTATTTACAGCAGCTGAGCAGCATCATGTCCTTAAGCAATCCAGCAAAGACCTGACACAGGACCTGAGAGATGCATCTGACCCCTCAGCTGTCGGCCAAAGCCTCATCAGGAATGATCTTAGTGGAAAGGTGGCTGCCAAGAAGCCAATTTCTGGTTCAAATCGTCACCAATACATACAGGAGGAGGTCAGGAGAGAGGTCTAACAGTGAGTGTCCCGCAGCCATCTGTAACACACGGTGGTGTGGGGCTGCATTTCAGCCAGGGGTGTTGGGGATCTTGTCAAAATTGATGGAATCATGATCACAAAAAAGCACAGTCAGATTTTGATCCACCATGTAACACCATCTGGAAAGCGTCTGATCGGTAACAGCTTCGTTTTTCAGTATGACAGTGATCACACACTGCCAATGCAGTAAAAGCACACCTGGATAGAAAAACACACAGTGCAACACCATCAGTCATGGACTGGCCTCCCCAGAACTGGACCTCAACGTTACTGAAGCAGTGTGGGATCATCCTGAGAGAGAGCAGAACAAAAGGCAGAAACATCCAAAGAAAGAAGCTCTGAATGTCCTTCAAGAAGTCTGGAGAACTGTTTCTGAAGACTGCTTAAAGAAATCAGAAGAAAGCTGCCTCAGAGAGTTCAGACTGTGCTGCAGAATAAAGGTGGTCACACCAAATACTGACAGAGTTTTTCAAACTCTGTTTTTGCCTCACATACTGTCTGTTCCATGTCTGTTAACACATTTCAATAAACTGCTGCAGCCATTTCCCATTTTCCTACCAAAATCTAAAGAAATGAAGCGGTGGCTCGTGACTATTGCACAGTACCATACAGGGTACATATAAATATTAAGACTTTTTCACAGGCAGATTTCCAAATTGAATGACTTTGCACATGCTCACAGGGCACCAATGTAACCCCGCCCCAAAATAAATTCTGTGAAAGCAAACCTAATGAGACCCAAGTGTCCCTTTTAACCAGACAGCTCTCCTATTTCTAACAATGGACCTGACAAAAAAGACACTCAGATGTCTGATCGGGTCCTGGACGGCCCATCCTCCCGGCGCCTGGCCAGCTTGAACACACTGGCCTCTGTGGCGACAGGTGCACCTGTCTCCAGGCTGCCGGCGTGGATTAGCGGGGCTCCTCTGAAAAAGGCTGCACAATGGAATTAGCAGCAGTGCAGATGCAGTGGACAAAAGATAATCCCAGCACATGCCGTCTGCAAATTGCAGATGACTCCATTAATCAGGAAAATAAACAGCAGCAGGTCCTTGAACACATCTGGGTCCTTAAAGGGGGGAAAAATACTTAGATCTTATGTAGTGCATCAGGGGGATCAGGGATGGAGGAAGATATTAATTCAAGTCTTTTTCTCCATTATTTGACATTGCAGAGGGTGATACAAAGGGGTAGGGGCAACAATAAGGATATATACACAACAACGGCTTACAATAAACCCCAACCAATCCATTCAGTGATATTTTTAAACTCAACAATGTCACCAAAGCTCAGAGCCAGGTTCATAAAGAAAAAGTTTTCCCAGGTTGCCCTGACCTCGATCCATCAGCACCTTTGGGATGAGCTGGAACACAGGCTGTGAGTCAAGCCTTATCAGCCAGCATCAGTGCTGGAGCCTGTTATTGCCCCTGTGGCTGAATGGGAGCAAACCTCAGCTACAGAAACCTGCTGAAAGCCTGAACCACCAAGAGGGGAGGAGCAACAGATTAATGCTTGTGGTTTTTCAAACTGGATGCCCAGCAGAACCAAAAGAATCTAGCAGAGTGCACAGAACAGGATCCACAGCAGAACCGTTATGGAAACAAACCATTTGTGTATCACTAACTGTAATTTTTTAACAATAAAAAACAAAACCAAAAAACCTATCAAACTAGGTAACGCTCTCTTTGTAGACTCACATCACACCATTTCCAAAAATAACAGCATGAGCAGTTTTGAGGACAGATCGCCTTGAAAGAGGCAAAAGACACAAAGTTTCTGGAGCGAGATCAGAGAGGCGCTGTGATGCAGCCAGGAGGCGGCTAAGGCTGCAGAGTAATTGCCCTACTTTCTGTGTGTGGCCACTCTCAAAAGGACACACTCAGAGGTCCATCAGCA
>JAVDPK010000292.1:0-12280 GCA_034780415.1 Cichlasoma orientale | reverse complement strand
GAGAGCGACCCATTCTTTCACTAATGTTTGTAGAAGCAGTCTGCATGCCTAGGTGCTTGGTTTATACACCTGTGGCCTTGGAAGTGACTGGAACACCTGAATTCAATGATTTGTATGGGTGAGTGAATACTTTTGCAATATATAGTTTAATTACAACTTATTCTGATGTGTCACCAATTTGCCAAAATCTGGAAGAAGACCAAAACTGTCAGCCTCACATGAGAGGAAATTGGTTAGGATGTTCAGGAAAACCCAGGAACCACCAAGGATCAAGCCGGAAACTGCTGGACAAACTAAACAAACCTATTAGATGGTAAAACAGCAGCTCGTGTTCAGAACAGTGGTTAAAAAAAAAAAAACATTCTGCTTCATCAGCACAGCATCACTGTATGCGCAACAACAACATCTACAAGCATGTCAGGGCACACACACCTGCAGAGAAGCAGAAGAATTTCATTATACACACACGTGTGCACATATACACGTGGACACAAGACCCTGCATAACTACATCTTTACACGCAAATCACAGACGCACGCAGAAAGGTTTCCACAACACACTGCACGGACCAGTTCAGGTGTAACCACAGGTGGAGGCCCCAGACAAAGCCTTTATAATTACAGTACTGTTAAGCTGCGGTGCGCTCATGTGAGTTCGTGACCTCAGATAAGCTCCATATGTCAAACATTCTTATACGCACAACCAGATGTGTAACCTACTAAACTGAGTGGGGTGTCTGGGAATGTGAGAGACTTAGCTCATCGTGTCTCGTCATACTGTTCCAGCATATGTCGACATCAGTTTGTCAGACATACACACTCGCATTAGCATCAGCCTAAACCACGTCTGGATGGGTGTTTTGTGGTCTAAATATCCCTCATCAGCAGTTCTAATAAAACTCTGCACAGGCGGGTTCAGAGGCAGAGAATTTTATGCACAAAATTGATTGCTGTGCCCTTCGTAAATCCAGCAGAAGGCATAATCCTGGGTTACATGTCTTCTCCTATTATTTGACTAATCCTCTGTCAATGCATATGCAATAAATGCAGTATGTTTGCCTCTGTGTGAGCGCCTGGATTAAGATGCTAACGTGTAGCTGCAGTCCACACTGAGACATTTGCCTCATTTCATCACACAAGAGCTATGGAAGAGAAAAACTAAACCCCATCTACATATATGAAGGCCAACTCTTATCTGTAAATGAAAAAATGACATTTTGCTAACTAAATTTGTTCATCCACATAATTAAATGAAGCAGCAGCTCCTTTACTAGGTGGGCAGAGCTGCCCAATGTTGATGTCAGGGCAACGTTTTCAACACTGTTAAAGCCAGTGGCTGCGACAGGCAGGGTGTGTGGATGAAGTATTTTACTACATCAACGCAGCGCCATCCGCTCATCATGACGCTGTTGGCCACATAATAGATGAACACGTGTAGGAAGCTGCTCTCCACATCTGTGCGAGCACAGACAGAGCGGTCCAGCATGAGGAGAAAGGTTACACCGACCAGAGAGCGCTGAGTCACAGTTAACTGTGTTCACATGCAGAAACAAAGCATTAACCCCACAGTAAGTAAATAGAGGACAGACATCCAAAACGGCTTTTCCAATTATTATGGTTATTCTTTTTTTCCTTCCATTTCTTGTCTCTAATTAAAGGTAACAGTAGCCTTACAAGATACGTTTGCTCAACAGCAGCAGTATAATAAGTGAATCTACAATCAGCCACAGCTGCAGCATCTGGCAGTACCACCAGCTCCAAAAAGTTTAAAAAGCACCAGAATAAGGTACAGAAGTGGCTGCACGCTTTGCATTGCATTCTGAAGTGACCACAAAAAAGTTCATTTCCATCCTTTCCAGCCAAGTTTGCGTCGCAGATAAAAAAGTAGGGCAGAGTCTCAGGATGCAGCTTTAATTAGAGCCGTTCTTCACAGGTTAAAGTTAGCTTACTGGCCTTTACCTAACTCTTCAGCTCAAACAGTCCTTAATCAGAGGCTGTAAGTAAATAAATAACCACCACCTTATAGCATGCACACCAACACAAACTGGGACACCCTGAAGGAGAGTGACATTTACACATACATCTGATAGAACTATCCAGGGAGCTATAAATGCACTGCGGTCTGTTTTTAAAGAGGTAAGATAAGGCCTGGAAGGATGAACACGTACACCAGTGAACAAAGCGGAGGTGAGTGGGAATTTCAGGCTATGGTTTACTTTTGCTCCAGCACGCAGACACATTCAACAACAAGGGAACTGATTCATTCATTGTCGAATTTTCCTCACATAATGTTGCACTGGATCACAATACCGGCTGCAGGGTGCACACTGAGCGGTGGCTCTTTGTGCACCTCTGCACACACAGTGGAGGGCGAGACAGAGAGACCAAGAGGTGGTACTGACTGTATAGACCTTTCTCGTGTGACATCATGCGCTCATTGCTCGAGAGTTGTCTATCACACTGGATGTGACACAACTACCAGTTGCACATGGAAACGTATTCCCTGACCAGTTGTTCAGCGGTTGTTGGCTGTCGCTAGCGAAATCGGTTGCAAAGAGGGTGCTGCACCAAAAACCTCCTTGTGATTGTTTTGGTTGCTAGCAGCTTGCCGCGGTCACCTGTAGCCTGCGTGGAAGGTGCCACTCGGTAACTACTAGCTAAGCAGTAGTAAAACTTGAAGAAGAGTGTCTCAAACAACATATTTCCTCTCGCAGCAGGGATGGTCTCAGGCTGATCTCTGGGCCTAAATGACTCACTTGATGCTGCAGCGTCACACGTCCAAAATCGGGGACAATTTGGCACATGGTAGCTGTCATGTGACTGCAAACCTCAGCACGAGGGGAAGATTACCTAATCAAAGTTGTCATCGTTCATATAAAATAATGATTTTAGCTTACCGTAATCTGTAATTAGTGGCTGTAACTAGCAATGAGCTAACAGGTAGAGCTGTATTAGGTTTGCCTGGTTGGTGGTGGTTCCCCTTTTTAAATGTCTTTCTAGTTTTACTTTTTTATACATGCATTAAACAGCTGTACTTGTGGCTAACAGTTATGGTTTTTGCTGAGGGGAAAAATAAATCGAAATAAATAAAAATCCCCAGCTATTCTCAGACCGTACAGGCTAAAACACATAAGCAGGTGTGGCTCAAGCCTTTGCACAGTACTGTAGCGCTGCATCATAAAGCTTTAACTCGGTGTTGTGCTCAAGTGTGTTTTCACACTGAAATCTTCCCTGAAGCCGTCTTTAAAGCTACATTCCAGTCATCACGCCTACGCTGCGGCACACTGTGGACCAATACATGAGGGACTGCTGTTACATTATTGCCCAACACAAATATAGGAGGAGGCGGGGCTTGTGCTCCCAGACATGAATCAGTCGATGGGGAGACGGTGGAGGCGCAGACGGCCGCTGGGGAACCTTTCTAGGGGATGGGAAGAAAGGAGGAGGCAGAAGAAAGAAAGAAGAGTTGTTTCTCTCTCAGAGACGCCTGCAGACTCCAACAGCCACAGACAGCCATAAATCTGCCTACACGTGTATACACCATCACCGGACTATTGCTCCTGCCACACTGGCAAACACATGCCACCAGCAAAACACAGCCTCCCACACAAAACTAGTGTTACACACCTTTTACTTTCTATTGAAGGAACGGTTTAGCAAATTGGAAATGTTAAAGAAGATCAATGCTACTCTCAAGGCTTTATGGGACAACTGAAGCATGCACAAGCACCTGGTTAGCGCAGCTTAGCATAAAGACTCTAAAAGGGAGATGTGGTCTGCTGGGGTTACAGAGAAAACACTTTCCCGCACTGGTTTCTTTTTAAAGTAGCTTTACAGTGTCCGCATTCAGGCTGGCATCATGTGGAAAAAAGTAATTGTATACATAGACGGACAGCATGATAGCCCCCACAAAATGTCTCAATCGTCCCCTGGAAAGATGCCCCTGTGTAGTCCTTCAAAATCCCAAACTCACAGGTTTACCGGGAATGGGAGAAACACCCTGAAACACCCTCCAAATTTTTTTTTGCTTATTAGGCAAATGAAAAATACTTTTCCCTAATTGTGGTGTCTGTCTTTTTAAGCACACTGGGAATTAAGGAAATTAAATGTCATACATTAAAAACTACACGGTGGTACTGTTGCCTAACAGCAAGAAGGTCCTGGGTTCAAATCCACCATCTGGCCTTTCTGTGTGGAGTCTGCACGTTCTCCCCGTGTTCTCTCCGGGTACTCCGGCTTCCTCCCGCAGTCCAAAGACATGCGGTTAATCCTGACTTCAGGTGGGGAGCAAGCAGCTCCTCCTGCTTCCTCGCCACCAGACGATGATGTTTAACGTAATGTAAAAAAGGGGTTGTGCTTGCACTCCTTAACGTCAGGTTATTTAATGTAATCCCTGTTCTTTGATAACAGAGCACACAAAAGGTGTTTTTCCCCCCCAGTACAGCCACACTGGGTCTTCTTACTGACAAGCATGTAGAAGCTACAAGCTCATCCTTTCCTAAAAGTTCAATCCATCCTTCATACTGCACCCCCCCCCCCCCACACACACACACACAGTATATAACAGCGGTATTCCTCAACCCTCACCCTCCCATCTCCCCTCTCTATCCACACGCACTCGCCGTTACTCAGCGTCTGCTGCAGTCTGACAGCCCTGTGACTCTGTGGCTCCGTCGCATTAAACATCATCAGCTGAGCAGACGGCCGTCGCTGCGGTAACCAGCTGCTGGCAGTCGCCGTCCGGGCTCTCTGGCCGGCTGCCAGCAGCCAAGCGGTTCGTCTGTGTCTGCAAGTTGCTGATGTGTTTTTAGACCAGATAAAAGTCCTGTGTCAGCAAGAGGCCCAGAGACACCCACCAAGGCCCCTCAAGGTCCCTGCAGGGGCCACAGCACTTCAATTTAGAGCATGACAGGTTGCTGACAGCAGCTTATCCCACACACAAAGAAAATCCAAAAAAAAAGCATCCATTCTGGGAGACACTGGGGAGTGAGTCAAAGTGAATACTGCTCTCCCACTTTGAACAATTCTCACAGCATCTTGGAGGAAGACGGCATGTTCAAACTGTACTACAAACACTGTGTTTTCAGAAAGGTGAGCTTTTACGTCACTCGGTCGCTTTACAGCATGATAGTGACAACTTTACTATTTTAGCTCTCTCAGGCAGCTGTTTTTGCAGAAAACACTCGGCACTCAAACGCCTGCCGCCCTCACCCCAAAGCGGCATATGCATGTGGACGCCTGCTCCACCGCTGAGCCACCCGGGCGCCTAAAATGATGTTTTATAACACCTCTAACCCAAAGTTAGCTGGGAGAACTGCAGCCCCCTCCCACAGCCCTACACTGCAAAAGCAGTTGAGAAAATACAGTGATGGACATTCTGGACTAAACAAAAGCGGCTTCTGTACAGAAATAATCGTCATCTACACCAACAAGCCTGAAAACAATCACATGACCGTTCAAAAACACCGGGCGTGCATGTGCTGGTGTGAATAGGAAGCCGAGGGATGGTTGCTTAGATGGGGTGTGACAAAAATCACACAGGGACACTTAGTGACTGCCAAGACCCAACACTGGTGTCTACATACACATGCTTGTTGGACTGTCTTTAAGGGGCCGGCTGTGTTCTCGTAAAATTTCAGGGTTTTAACACTTTAAACAAACATTGTACAAATTGTTTTGCACCGACGGGCTGCGGCTCCATCACCCCGCCGAGTGCCGCTCGGTTTAACAAAGAAACACTATTACAGTTTCAGACTGCAAAGTGACTCCACAGCAGCAGCGTTTCAAAGGCGCATTTCTGAGAGGAGGGCTTTGAATCTCTTCATCCTGTTTGTTCACAGCAAATCTCCTCTGAAAATGGAAAGACTTTAATTACTCGGGTGAAGTCAAAGACACCAACGTGCTGTAACGGAGCCGCTTTCAGAGGAGAGTTCTGCACTTGACGTGAAATGAGCCGAGACTGAATGAAATGCATCGATGCCCGCGCTAGAAGCTTGAACGTCTCCTCCTTCATTTCTTGGTGTTGCCTAAGCTGCATTTTATACGATCGCACAAAAATGCAACTTCAGGTCACGTGCTGAAAAATTCCACCTTAAGACGCGTAGAAATGAAGGAAAACAAGCAGTCTGCAAAGTTTAGATGGCTGCTAATTCTATCGTTCACTGATGCGCCTCCATACCAGCAGAGATGCAGGCTTTTGAACTGAGGGTTGATCTCAAGCTACGTGGTCACCCTCATGTTTAGTCCAGAGGACGCGGCGCCCATGTTTCCAAAAGAGAATTTAAAATTTCGATTCGCCGTCCACTTTGCCTCAGTCCATTTTAAATTGGCTTCGGCCCAGAGAAGACAGCAGCATTTCCCCATCACATTTACATGTGGCTGCTGATTTGCATGGCGGAGCTTTAACCTGCATTTGTGGGTGGCACGGCAAATTTCTGAAAGTGTTCCCGAGCCTGTGCAGTGATTTGCTTGAGAGAATCACGCCTGTTATTGAAAGAGTGCCACAGGCAGCCCATATCCAGTCCACCTAATAAACTGATTTCTCCAGATTCCCTGAGTCTCATGATGATATTATGTACTGTAGATGATGGGACATTCAAAGTCTGTGCGATTTTACTTTGAGGAACATTATTCTGAAATTATTCCACAATTTTCAGCTGCAGTTTCTTGCCGACTGAACCTCTGCCTATATTTACCTTACTGAGAAACTCCGCCTCTCTAAGATGCTCTTTTTATATCTAATCATGCTACTGACATATTACCAGTCATTACTTTATACCATCATGTGCTTTTACAGCCTTCTGTTGCCCGTGTCAACTTTGACACGTGCTGCTGCCATCAAATTAAAATTTTCCATTTATTGTCTCGATTTAAACATTTCATAAGTTTTCTCTGTTCTATTGTGAGTGAAATATGGGTTTATGAGATCTGCACAGCATCACATTCTATTTTTATTTACATTTCACACAGCAAACTATGTTTTGAACTGAGGTTTTATGCGTCATAAAGCTCATCTTGATTTTTTTTTTTTTAGGAATGTGGCGCCATCTGGTGGACACTCACCTCTTTGAATAGTCTGAGCTCGGGATGCCTTCCCCATCCCTGAGAAGTGTGAGTCTCCAAAGGATGGATGCCTGGCTCCATCTGAAGGACAGAAGATGTATAGAAATAGATGAAAAGACTTTCAGCAAAACGTACAAGAAGTGTGTTAAAATGTTGCTTTCTTCACTTTTTTCCTTTTTGCAGGAAAAAGAGGTTTTGCAGTCATTTCTGAAATTAGAAAGCTAACAATTTCATTTCTTAGCATTATCATTTCTTTCCACTTTTCTAAGAGATGGATGCAGTTACCATTTTGAAACCTCCCCTTCACCCTTTTGTCACCAGTTTTTGTTTTGTTTGTTTTAAACAAGAGGTCCCAACGTGACTGAAAACCAAGGACGTTGCTGATTTACGCTCCTCTATCACAGCACATGCTCTGCTTTATACACTGCTCACAAAAAAAAATTAAAGGAAACCTTTTTAATCAGAGTTCAGCATCAAGTCAGTGAAACTTCTGGGACACTGATGTGGTCAGTAAGTAGCAGAGAAGGTTGTTAATCAGTTTCAGCTGCACTAGAGAGGCAACAGGAATGGGTTTACAGGTGGAGCCCACTCACATTTTTCCCTCCTCATCTTTTCTGACTCTTTTTTAAGTAGTTTTGCATCTAGCTACGGTCAGAGTCACTACTGGTAGCATGAGGCGATACCTGGACCCTACAGAGGTTGCACAGGTAGTCCAACTCCTCCAGGATGGCTCATCAATACGTGCCACTGCCTGAAGGTTTGCTGTGTCTCCCAGCACAGTCTCAAGAGCATGGAGGGAATTCCAGGAGACAGACAGTTACTTTAGAAGAGCTGGACAGAGCCGCAGATACCGGTCCTTAACCCATCAGCAGGACCGGTATCTGCTCCTTCGTGCGAGGTTAGGTTTACAATCCTTGGACCCATTGTCAGGCCCTACGCTGGTGCAGTGGGTCCTAGGTTTGGCTTCATGTGGTGAAAGTATGCAGGGGGTTCCTGGAGGATGACGTGTCAATCATATTTCCTCGAGACCAGAACCAACATCCTGACCATGTGTGCACTGTTGGTGCCATCATGAGGTTTTTTTGATACAGCTATCTAGCAAATAATATGACTTCCCTTGTAGTGAATTGTGCAACTAATATAAGTGAATGGGACACACGGTCCCGAAGTCTCAGCTCCACGTTGAGAGACAACCCTGAGACGAATGAATTCTAGTATTTGATTTATGGGCTATATGGTACCAACATGCAGGTATCTATACGCTGCACCTGTAACTTTATTTGGCCCTCTCGTCCAAATATGGTCACTTCTGGGTCCAAAGATTCAAAGTGGTGACAGCCTTAAAGTGATACCTCCTTAGCTGAGTAAAAAAGGGTTTGATTCTATTCTCTATATTCTTTTATACTTTTTATATTTTTGAACAAAGGGAGACGCATGTGTCTGTCTCTCTGTGTTAGCCATTCTTTTTGCCAAACATCCAGGATATGTATGAAAACATTAAAGTCACAGCAGAGAAACGATCCAATAAAGTAATCTGCAATTCAACTGACAGCTGATTTAAATCATTTACAGAGGAGCTCCATGTTTCTGCACTTTTTGCACTTTTCTTTCACATTGAACTCGACTGCACACTGGAAAAAAGATATTTTGGTGGTGCAATCTTGAGCTCTTTATGGAAACTTGTTTCTGCCACTGAAAAAAAAAACAATCTGTTTTTCCATTCATAACTCAAAATTTCTAGAAATTAACTTGAAATTTTGAGTTGGCTCTTCCAATCAGGAAGGTCACTGAAGGAAGTCATTTCCTTGTTACCTGGAAGCAGACGCAAACACATGTGCACTCAAATCGGGGTAGCAACAGTATCACTGAGCTACCAAATATGTATAGCTGTCAGGTTTTGAAGCTTTGAATGCCTTCTAGGAAATAACAACTGCATAAAAATTAAGGAATCAATGTATTCACATCAGACTGCTGGACAGCTGATGCCTTACACCTCCAGTATAGCAAACAGACAAAGTCTGCACATCATTTAAACTATATTTCAGCCAACGCACAAACGCGCAGCATCTCTCACTTCTAGCAGCAAAGCACTGCTCATGCCGACCTCAACCTCATGACCAAATGACTCATACAAACACAACAAAGTAATGATGGCAAGCAACAAGCAACTAATGTCCCGTCTTTCTCACCTTCTGCAGAGACAAACTGTCCAACGGCCAGCGACCCTCCACCTCCCGTCTCCACAAACTCCACTTCGGACACAATGATGTTGTCCTCCAGCACGGAGCCGCAGCCCATGCACACGGCATCGCCGCGTGCCTGGTCAACATCGATGTCCGAGCTGCCGCAGTTTTTGCACACTTTGGAGCTCATGGTGTCGTCGCTCAAGTCTTAAAGCCTGATGGGAAAAGATAAAGGGCACTGAATACGGGACAAGCTTAAATATGTCAAAGGCTCCTTACACGCAAGGAGGAAAGGAGTCATCTTGCATCTCTGTAGTCAGTATGTGCTTCTTTGTGGTCCACTGACATCTTTTTTTTGTAGCTTTGATTATGTGTGCAGTCAGGTTGCCTCTCTTTGTGGTCAGTTTGTAACATATTAGGATCATTTCAGGTCACAGGGACCAAGTGATAAGCATCGTTTACTGTAGTGTAACAGGGACCTAGAATACTGTCCTGTCTGGTCAGGCACTTAATAAACTGTCTATTTGGGCACTTCCAGGCTGAGGTTTCCTCTGTTAAAATCAGCAAGTACAATAAGTAAGGAGTGCAGCTTTGTCTGCTCCACATTTATTTGATGGGCGAGTGAACGCTGTGCCTCCTGCATGTTGGCTTGCAGTGGAATAATCACCCTGACCAGCAGTGTTGGGTGTAATGTGTTCCAAAGGAACTGTAATCACATTACCTTTTTCAGTAATACAGTAACACAACACATTATTGTATTAAATGTTGTAATTACATTACAGTTATGTTAATACTTGTGTTCTTTGGTTATCTGCATGCCGGGCAGACTACGATCAGCTGACCTGAGCTCCTGTGCAGGAAGAGGAAAATGGTGGAGCCGTCTACAGCTGTTCATGAGTAGAGATATGGACAGTGCTTTGATTTTAATTACACAAAAGGACAAAAGCGTGATGGTAAACTGAAAACTGCCTCCAATGGGCTTCAGGGCATTTCACAGAGTAACGTGCACGTAGTGTAACGAGTTACTTTCTCCGGTGAGTAACTGCATTACTGGAACAGCAATTACATTCATGTCCAGGTGCACCATTAAAGTGATATTAACAATCAATGATTATGATCTAATAATATAATTTATATCGGTACATATAAAGCACATTTTCCTTTAGGTACTTTAAGTATGTTCTGATGCTGAAACCTATTACACTGTTTTCAGTTATCTCTGATCAAATATTCGGATCTCCCCGGTTCTTAGGGATGCCACCTCTTTTAAAAATTCCCGGGGCCCCTACCTGTTCAGTAACCCATGCATGAGGTCAGCAGGGGCACAACATAACACAGGTGGTCTCTACCCCTGCGGCCCCCCTGGGAGGGTAGCTCTCGGGTACTAGAGGCGATTGCTTGTAAAGAAGGACTCTACTCCGCTGTAGTGGTTTTTCTACTCGGTTTATAGAGTTTGGCAGTCCACCATGTTGGTTCTCTTTCATAGCATTCGTTTCGTGTCTCACTATGGGAACGCCTCCTGCGTGACCTCATCAGAAGCTCAAATGTCATTACGCCAGCCCTTACAGGCTGGCTCAGTGACGCTCATGTCAAGGAGGGGCCAGTGCCTCCCTATATAATAGGCTGACATAGCGTCAGATGTCATTCAAAAACCTCTTCTCGCTTCTCACAGAAGCCTGACGACAACTGTGCTATTGGGCGCTAAAGCTAAACTGTCCACAGATTCGAGTGCACAACTCGGTCACCGGGCGCTTTGTTCCCAACTTTTCAGTTGTTCACTAGCTTACAAGCAGTAGCAATACTGTCCGGTAGCTAGTGCTGGTGTCCAGTAGCAATACTTTCACCCTGGGAAGTAGCAATACTTTCCGAAGTAAAGTAGCAACACTTTGCTAATAAGAGTGCCTCTAGCTTCACCCTTAGGTAGCAATACCCATCGGCGCTAGCGGTTTTCTCACATTAGGTAGCAATACCTCTAGAGAAGTAGAAATACTTTTCTCCCCACGCTAGCCGAGGAATAGCAATATTCTCCGCACTTAAATCAGGTGTCAGGCTCGCTAGCGTTCATAGCCGCTTAGCTAACCATGTCTACGGCTAACAACCCAAACGAAGTTGGAAAACTTTGTCTTTGCGGCAACAAGATTTCTGCCTGGGATACACACCCCGTGTGTGCGACGTGTCTAGGCTTATCCCACGCTCAGGATGCCTTAACGTCCACTCACGATTGTATCCACTGCGCAGCCTTCCCACGCAAACTGCTCCGCCGCAGGTTAGCCCGCCAGGCTAATCTATCGGGCAGCGACCCTTTGCTGTGTGAAGCTGCTACAACGCAGGCAGAAATGGAAATGCCCGGGGACCTGGTGGCAACGCCTGGCCCCAGCTGGGCAGAGGCAGACCCTCAGCCCATCGCCACTGCTTTCCCGTCGCTCGAAGCTGACGGAGGATGTGTGGGCCTCTCCGCTGCTAGGATCTTAGGAGGAGATGCTAACGAGGGTGGAGACGAGTCGGCCGACTCGGAGCTCCTGTTGTCTGACGACGACGAGGAGGAAGACTCCAGCTCCATGGTTAGCATCAGCTGGGCTGCAAAGCCCCCGGCTATCGGCGAGGTTGATAAACCTGCGCCGCCATCTCCCCTGGATCTCGATATGCAGGACATGTGCAAGCGCGCAGCCGCTAGGCTCAACATCCCGTGGCCCGCCGTGCAAACCGAGGTTGTAAAATCTCGTTTTGATGGCAAGAAATTGCCTAAGGCGAAAAAGACGGGTAAGCAGATGTTGCCTGTGTTACCGGAGCTACTCGACGAGATAGCGGTGACATGGAAAACAAAACCATACAGCGAGAAGCACCCCATCGTGGGAAGCTCCCTGTTGGATTGTGAAGGGATGGAATCTGTCGGCCTCCGCCAGATGCCACAAGTGGAGCCGTTGATAGCGAGCCATCTGCACCCGAAGATGTCTTCGTCGACCCCCTCCCTCCCCTTCAAGGCAGACCGCTTCCAGTCCAGCCTCACGGACAAATGCTATAAAGCAGCGGCCCTGT
>JAVDPK010000290.1:277899-288370 GCA_034780415.1 Cichlasoma orientale | reverse complement strand
ACACACACACACACACACACACACACACACACACACACACACACACACACACACACACACACACACACACTGTGTGCTTGTAACAGGTTTCACAATATTGCATCAATTTAATAACCAATGTAACACACTCAGCTCTGCTATAGCTGCAATTAATTACTGCTCATTTAAATTATAGGTGGAAGATTATTTTCCTAATTCAGTTGATGAATCCTTTAAACTATGAAATGGTCATGTAACATCATTCAAATGTCTTTTTATGCATGAGCAAAACTCACACCAGTTTACAGTGATGTCCAAATATTTTTGTAGAAATGTTGAATATCAGATTTTAAAACATTCATTTTGTTTGATGCATTTTTTTTTTCTGTAAGGACCTCGTCTCCATTTCTCTTTACTCTCTTTAGATCTCATGAGTGGCAGCTTCTGACCTCCTTAGATGAAAAAAAAAAAGATAAACTATTTAATTTTATTTGTGGGCCGGCAGGATAACCTCCACCTAATGATGCAGTGTGAGGTCCTTCTTGTTAGTTTGCTGTAGCTTATAGTTACATATTTTAAATGTGACTATCAGCAGACCCTCCCCAAATCAATCACTCTGAGATCAGAGAGCTGACGAACACCATCCAAACCATCTCAGCCTCTCTGACTGAGCTGTCCCTCTGATGACCTCATTTCCTGCCCCTCCTGCTCACGCCCAGTGAAGATCTGAGCATCTTCAGCTCGGCCTCCTGTCTGTGTCAGAGCCTCCGTCTCCAAACCATTTCATCGGCATCACTGACTGAATCTAATCTATTCAAGCCTGAATGCAACACTCCCAGCAGAGCTTTGCACACACAGAAATGTTTTTTTACCTGGGCAGTGTTGCATTAAAAAGAACACAATCATTCAATCACAAATCAGTGCACTTCATTACAGGAGGGAAAAAAAACAACGTACATTTTAATAAAAAATGTGCCATGTCTGAAAAAACAGGTCAGCATTGAGCCTCACTGGCTTCAAGAGTGAAAGGTCACACCGCCTCGAAGCATCCAGCCGGTCCTGGGAAACACCTGTATCTGTTGTAAATGATCAAAATTAATTAATAAAGTAATCAAGGGTGACGCTCACTACAGACAGCATCTGTAAACTGTTCTGAGCTGTCCTGCTTTCTTACATGTCATTTAAGTGGTCATGAAAGTAGTGGCAGCCTTTATAACTTTATAACCAAGGACCGTGTGGAGGTGTGAATGGAAACACCTGAGATACTGAGCTGAGCTTTCTGTGACTCACAGTTTGATTATGTCGGTTATGAACTCCAGATAATGCCGGCAGGCTCAGGTCAGTCCAAAGATGCTTCCCCATCACTGGAAACGGGCTCTCTGGTTCAGGTGCCGGGGCTGCCTGAGAGCCGCATTCAGGAAGCAGAACTCATCACACCCACTCGCTCGCTGTACCGTCACTGCACAGTTATTTGTGCTTTAATGCACCCATGTTGGCTAAAGTGTAGAAATGTTCTGGGCTGCAGTCCATGTGTGAAAACAGCTTATGAGTCTGAGCGGGCAGAGCCCTGTAAAGCATTTTATTTTGTCACATTTAGAGTTCTAATAATACCAGCTGTTCAGCTTATAGACAGACTTCAGAGTCCTCAAAGGCTGCAGCAAATATGGATGCAGTGGTTTCTCCATCCAGCACCAATTCAAGCTCCCAAAATAAATCCTCCATCAAGATCACCTCCAAAGTCTCTGCAGCTAATCCCCTGTGCTGAGGGTGATCTGTCCAGCAGACTGACACACAACACAATACACAACCATCGTTTCATTTCGCAACCAGGTCAAAGGTCGGCAGTCCAGACAGGAGCCTGCAGTCATGCCAAAGACTTTTTTTAACCTGGTTATGTAACTCAGGTCATCGCGGTGTGCCCAAAGGCCATTTTTAATTGCATTCTAATACAAGCCATCAAACAGGTTTATGATTATAGGTGACAGACGGGGCGCGTTAATCATGAAGTTTTTTGTGTGCACAACACGACCAAGACAATAAGACTTTCCTCAGCTTTCCTGGTTTCCTCTGACAGCCTGCAGACTGTTAGAGGTCGGCTTTTATACTCGCTCCGCCTCCTGCCTCAGTGGATCTCTGCTACCTTATCGAGTTCATTAATCGCTGGCATCAACAAACAAGCAACAACACAGCTGACACACAAACTCTGTCAGTTTCATGTAGTGACCAGTATCCATGCATGGTTTGAGTCCTGCACCGAGCACCAACAGGCTGGTAAAAACATGCCAGATGATCTCCATCAGACCTGCCAGTGAAGGTGGAATCTGCAGCTTCGTAGTGCTGCCTTCTGTAACGCCTCGATCGAAAGCCTTGATACGCAGAGCAGCTCTGAAGAAATGTGACACTGACACTGCAGCTACGGTAACCCTACTGTATGTGATAAGATCCTAAACGCAGCATCATTCACTGTTTAATCACAAGCTAGAACCTGTGCTCCATGCTTCCATACACACAGCTCAAAGAATTAAAGGAACACTTTAAAAATCAAGTCAGGTAAACTTCTGGGACATTGATGTGATCTGGTCAGGTAGCAGAGGGGGCTGTTCATCAGTTTCAGCTGCTTTGGTGATCATGAATGCTGTGAATGTCTCTGAGCAACCAATCAGAGGCAGACTTCATGAGGGTGGCCCGAGGGCCCGACATCCTCCAGTGGGTTCTGTGCTCTCTGCCCGGCACCGTGGAACCTGATTGGCATTTACCATAGAATACCAGAACTGGCAGGTCCACCACTGGAGCCCTGTGAGAGCAGGTTCAACCTGAGCATGTGTGACAGACCTGAAAGAGTCTGGAGAAGCCGTGGAGAACCTTACGCTGCCTGTAACATCGTTCAGCATGACCGGTTTGGTGGTGGGTCAGGGAGGGTCTGGGAGGCAGATCCATGGAGGGACACACAGACCTCTGCAGGCTCGGCAACGGCACCCTGACTGCCATCAGGTATCAGGATGAAACCCTTGGACCTGCTGTGAGACCCCACGCTGGTGCAGTGGGTCCTGGGTTCCTCCTGGTGCCTCATGTGGTGAGAGCATGGAGGCAGTTCCTGGAGGATGAAGGGACTGATACCACTGACTGGCCCCCACCCTGACCTAAATCCAACAGAACCCCTCTGGGACGTTATGTTTCAGTCCATCTCCTTACGAGCATGACAATGTTCTACCACATATTTATTTCACTCTGATTTTCAGGGTGTTTGAATTCAGCTCCTGAAGGTTCATCATTTCCATTTCCATCAAACGTTGTGTCGTCCGTTCAGCCCTAACACATTTATACCACATTAATACCCAGCATGATTTTTTTTTGGCCAGATCTGATGTGTTATCAAAGTGTTTCTTGCATTTTTTTTGCGGTGTGTTACAGAGGCACCATTTTCAGATATGTATTTACACTCACAGACCAGGAGTCGCCTCCTTCCCTCTGATTTGCAGAGGGACACATCAGGAATGACCTCTCCACAACAAAGCATCAAAGAAAAGACATTTTTGTAATAGTACAAATATACATATTATTTTACTTTGGTCAAGTTGAAAAGACCTGAACTTGACTGACTGAGGTCCTGTGTGACAGCATGTGCTGCTGCATTTTGGGACCAGCTGGCCCGACTGACCGAATGGTGCCGTGTGAAAGGTTGGATCAATTCTGGAACACTAAAACAGTATTTACTTGTTCAGCTGACTCTTTGCAACTCTGGTTACACTGACACTCATTTTTTTAATGAATAAAACAGAAACATCTGCACAGATATTACACTCGGGGTTTAGAGGTGGCTCAAAGTCAGACCTCGTTAACCAAACAGTGAGAAAATATAATGATGGCATGCTTTCACATCAAGAGAACCAATATTGCCGACAGTTACCGCTCACTCAGCGGCAGCTTGTCACCGAGGGTCTCTGTTACTCTGGTCCTTAGCGCTGCAGGTCAGAGCGGCTGAGGTGGATTTGCAGGGGTTTAGGTGTGTTTGTAGCCAGGTGATTTGGCCCTGTTTGTCCAGGCCTGTGGCGCTTGGGTGGAGAATGTGGGTCAGGCTTAGAAAGGTGACCGTGGCCAGTGAGCCATGCAGGCCCACAGATGGTGATGGAGGAGGGAGCGTGTGAGGAAGCTGCTGCTGCTGCTCTCCAACTGCCTGATGGGTTCATGCTGATCAGGTTCAACAACAGCAAAACAGACAACACAGCACCACAAACATGTTGTGTAGGTGGAAGTAAGTAAACTGTACAAACTGACTGTTGTCCCTGCTGCCTTCAGATCATTAACGAGCTCATGATGAGCCTCACTGCACGGGGTCAGATCTTACATGGAGCTCCAGACCGACACCGAGCTTCTCGCTGATGGTCTCAGAGCCTCTTCCAGCCTCATGCAGGTCTACAGTCTTGTCCCTGACATCCTTCAGAGGCTCCTTGGTCCAGCTCATGGTGGTGGAGAGGGTGGAAGGGAAGAAACTGTCTCTGTGCACATGTGTGATTTATACAATCAGGAGTATCTGTGACTGATCGACTGTAATCTGTGTGTCACAGTCTGTGGGAGCCAGAATCCTGGCTGGGTTATAGACTTTTTTTTTTTTTTTTTGATATTCTGTCTCCATTAAAATTAAAGTACCATAAAAATTAGAGACTGTTAATTTCTTTGTAAGTGAGCAAACAGGGGCTCAGACCCCCCCACTGTACATCTTAATGCAGCATTTGAGGCAGGAACAGTCTGTGCAGTTCTAACGAGCGTGAAGGTCCGTATTTGGTGTGACCTCCTTTATCCTGAACTCTCTGAGCAGCTTCCTGTCATTGCTTCAAGCTGTTTCAGGAGCAGTTCTCCAGGCTTTCTGAAGGACATTCAGAGCTCTTCTGTGGATGTTTCTGCCGATCCATGACTGATAGTGTTCACCTGTGTTTTTATATCCAGGTGAAAAGCCAACTGGAATACATAGTCCTGGGTCTGCCCTGGAGTCGCTTCCCAGTTGCACTTCACACCTCACCAAGAGCACGTCCAAGACGTGTCCTAGTCAGAAACCTGAACCAGCTCAGCTAGCCTTCTTCAAAGTGGAGGAGCAGCGTTTCCATTCTTCACCCTGTCTCTAAGGATGAGTTTCAGCTCATTTCTGCTGCTTCCATCCGTGAGCGTATTCTTCCGATCTCCGCCCACACGAGAGCAGGAACATTGATCATCAGTAAACCAACAGCTTCACCTTAACTCTCTTTTTTACTCACTTTCATGAGTGCTTAGCTTTAAATGAGGTGCTTGGTTCAGTTGTGGTCACTAAGAGGTTTCAGACTAATTGATTGGTTAGAGGTCACGGTGTGTTCGGGTCATATGAAAAAAACAAACAAACAGAATAAATGTGGAAAACAATGTGTTTGTAATTCCAGCTGGTTTGCTTTAACAGCTATTACAACAGCACCAGGGGGGACACACAACAAAGGACCTGCAGCCTTTTACCCATCATCATCATCATCATCATCATCATCATCATCATCATCATCATCATCATCATACACTCTTCACATATCAAACTGGATGCTGTACACAAGCTCATCAGGTCCACGTCCAGCAGTGTGGCTACAATAAACTTGTAGGTTTGTGGAATCGGAGTCTTTAGAAGTGTTACAGCAGTTCTAACTGCCACACCTGGAATAATCTCATTCTCACTCAAAGACAGAGGAGAGCAGATTTCAGGGAGTCCTGAGGGAAAACAGCCTGCTGACACACTTATTCTCTCAGGACCTTCATCAAAGCGCACTGCACTCTGGGAGCTGACTCTCAGAAGCTTCACTTATCTGGAACAAGCCCGTTCAGGACCATTTTCTCTGAGCTGCAAGCTTTCTGTGGGCTCGTTCTTCCAGGCCGCTGCTCCACCAAGATCCGTTTAACTGGACGGCTAACTGACCAAAGCAAAGACAGGGAAGCAGCTTTCTCTGTTTTGTGATCAGTTATGAATCAGTTTTGTAAAATAAGACGGAGATAAAGACACACGTCACCAAAGTGTGTACGAGAGCTAACACTGCAGCCCAGATCTCTCAGATTTTAGAGTTACAGCTCTGATGTTCAGCTCAAAAGCTGTCAAAATGTCGTCCTACAGAGCAAACACTGAGCCAGGGGCTCCCAAAGAATAATCTATCTTACACTGATGCAGCCTGAAAAACAACCTGCTGAGCTAATGAGAAGTAAACCACCTGCACTTACGTCTCAGGTGGGATCTTCATCTGAGCCTGAGCTGTGATCCAAAGGCAGAAAATTCCCAAGAACCTCAAGAGATTCCTCATTCCCAACACGGTCCTCCTCTCCATCCTGGATCCCTGACGTCCCAGCATCGAGCTCCTCGCAGCTCAGACTTGAAGGCAGATTCACAAACTGGGAGAAGCTCTGAAAGTTCAAAAAGACGACGAAGAGTTTGCAGGAAACGGTTTCCTCATGTTGGCTAAAGACAGGAAACTGTGATGATTATAGTCACAGGCTTTTGACCCTGAACTCTTTCCATCATGTCTGAATAAACTCGTCCTTCTGCCAGCATCTTCTCTGTCTGTTTCAGCCTCTCAGTGTCATCAGGGAAACTACCAAAAGATCCTGAGAGACTCAAAATCATCCCACACCTGGACAGTTACTTAAAAATCCATCCGGCTGTGCACAGGAAAACCCTCTGTAGCAGGTTCCTCCAGGTTACGCCTTATAAAACCAGCAACAATAAGTGGGCTTATTTCACCACCTTGCAGATATTAAGGAAGACACAGAGCTGGCAGTCTGCAGCAGACACTGCATCCGCCTGCCTGCCCTGTCGCCCAAATTTGCGGTGTAATCCACTTGGATTAAAAACTCGTCCTCATGGAAGAGAACGACAGAGAGAGAGAGAGAGAGAGAAGAGAGAGAGAGAAGAGAGAGGTGAGAGGGGAGGGGAGGGGAGGGATTGGAGCAGGGATTGGATGCAGGCTCTGTTTTATCAAAGAGGATTAGAGCAATTTCTAGAGACAGACTTCCCGGCAACCAATCACAGCGGCCGGAGGAGAAAAAAACAAAAAGATGAGGTACACACACACACACACACACACACACACACACACACACACACACACACACACACACACACACACACACACACACTCAGCTGATTGAAAAAAACAGCTCGATGTCATGAAGTTAAACCAAACACACACACAGAGACACACAGTCCAAGGTTTCACTCAACAGTCTGATCGCACTCGACCACAACTTTAACCCTTCAGTAATCTGATAAAAACCCACTTAGAGGTAAAGCTGTTGACCAATTACGGCTCACCATTGTCTCAGCATCATCACCCCTCCTCATCAGTACCATTACAATCAGCCGTTGCCTCAGAGAAACACAGACAAATGTTTACACGGACATTTTTATGTTCATGAGACATGATCTCTGCTCTTATGCTCTCCAAACCTGGAAAAGGCAAAAAGAGGTTCAAAATTCTCGGATCCGTTAATGCATCATGTTTTCTACCTTCACATCTTTCCTTAAATTTAACATGCAGCCAGGTTTTTTGGCTAAATGCGACCCAACTTTAATGTCCGCCATGGTAGTCCACATGAGCTGTGCAAAGCTTTGCAGTTTGTGATGTTGGTCCTTCAGCTTACGTAGCCCCTTCTGCAGACTGGTGTCATAGGAGCCATATGAAGACCAGTGAAGTGAAACCAGATGTTAAAACCAACAAAGACTAGATGCAGTGCTTCTCATTCACATGTTTTTCTTATAACCACTGTACAGATGACTTCTCCTGAATGTAATAAATATATACGTGGTGCGTCTGACAGAGGAGGCGACACCAGCTCCGGCTCCACGCACGGTTTAATCAAACTTCACGTTCTCTGCTGTGTGATTTCAGAGAAAACTGAGAAAGCCTGCAGCTCATTTTAAAAAGATCATTGAAACAACGAAACAACCTTAATGCTCATTTAAATTAAAATGTTATCTATCCTAAAAATGATCTGCTCACTTACTAAAAAAAGAGAAGGTTCAACACGAGAGCAGCCGGAGACAATGCCCGTCTGATATGGATTTGTGGACAATTCTGTCTCATCTTCCAGCAATAAACAAAGAATCTTTAAAAAGTTCCTGCATCCGGATCCGGATTCACCCCAAACTTGACTGACCTCTAAGAGGTCCCACCTCCGGTTTTATGCAAATCTCTCCATCACTCATCAGCTTGTCTGTGAACAGACTGACGGAGGAAAGAAAAAGATTTTTGACTCAGTTAAATTAAAACCTTTCCTGCTCCTGACTGTGAGAGGTGACGGTAAAAATAACTTTGGAAAATATCACATCATGTTGGCTCTCTGAATAGTTTGTCCTCCTCAGAATAATCTGAAATCTGAGCCAGTCTCAAGCTGCACTCCATCCTGTTGAACACTTCTATCCCATCATGCAACTTGTTTTTACACTTTGACTTCAAAACTTTTCTGCACTTAATGACATTGAGACTTCATCTTGATTCCTGTAACCCCCCCCCCGGGAGCAGAGGTCTCAGGTGTTCAGGTGTAGGAACCAAAGTGAAGTGTAAGTGCAGGAGCAGCTCGGTGGTTTCACAGTTCCCACACACACATTAATTATTGATCAGTCACAAGAATAACCACAGAGTGATCAATAGATCAGAGTGTCTGAGAAGAGCCAAACCTTCACCGCTGTGACCGACATCATTGCATCCACTCGGAGTCTGAAGTACTACACTGTGAAGTGGCTGTCACAGGAAGTCCACTCGGCTTCCTGCAGGAAAAGACTTCACAGGATGAAAACAATGAAGGCCAATTCAATTAATGCAAGATGACAAACCACATCTTGATGTCTTTGTGCAAACTTTCATGCATAATGCATCCCCCCGGAGCACGAGTCATTACACGGTGCATTGTGTTCATTATTTGTTGTCTAATCACGGCTGTTTGGCTTTGGCCGCTTCAGCCCCAGAGTTTAGTTTATGGTTCAGTCACACTAGAGTAAAAGTTTGACAGCGATCTCGGCCCTAAAAATAAAATGAATACAAAAATAAAAAATCAGTGGTTGCCTGGTGATCGTCAGGTACAGGTAGTTTGAGTGTCACCACAACTACTTGCACATTTATTGCTGGTTTTTGGCGACCTTTGGGTAACCACTTCAATAAAGTAAAAGCCAAATAAAGGAAATGTAACCAGATGAATATCTGTGAAAACCAGGAATGGCTCCCAGACTGACTGAGGCCACGAGGCAGCTCTGACAGAAAAGGCTCACCTTTAGTGTCAGGAACAGCATCATTAACAGATCATAAAGGCTGGACCACAAAAAGCCTTAAAGTCTGCATTAAGTGTGAAAATAAGTCTGAAACAGACTGAGAGCCAGCACCGGAGGTTAAAACAGGTCACATGGTCACTTCTCAAAGGCTGCCAGCTGAGTCCGTACGAAATGGAAATTCATGAATTGTTGGTTGAAGCTGCTGAAATAATCAACCTGACTGGAGATCCAGGCATGCAAAATGGTCTCAGTGTCTTTGAGAGACAGAGTACTGCACATGCATGAGGAGGAATACTTCACAGAATAGTGAGCCAACAGCTCCCTCTAGTGTGAGAAGATAGAGCATAGAATTAGACAGAGAGCCCATGCCTGCACTTTGCTCAGTGCTGAACTCTTAACCATGCTTAAAGCACGTCCCAGTTCTCACTCAGTGCTCTCTGCTGGTGGCAAAAGAAAGTTCTTCTCCGAGGAGGTGCACATTTCTGACCATCATTTGTCTTCGTATGAAGCAGAACTATAAAGAAACACATTTATTAATGATTAAGATAAAGCTAAATAATATTTGTCAAGGTAAAAACCCCACAATGTCAAAGAAAGAACTCCAACAATCAAATGATCCACTATGAGAAAGTATTTGGTGACCGTGGGGAGGAAGAACTCCCTTCTAACAGGAAGAGATCTGTATCAGACCAAAGCTCAGGGAGGAGGAGTTATCTGCTGTGATCAGCTGGAAGGTGAGGGGACAGAAGATGGAAACGATGAGCATGCAGGACAAACACAAACTGCCAGCATTTGCTATTTTAATACAACCGTTGATTAGAAGAAGCTTTAAGCAGCAGAGGAAGTGTGTCCTTCCTCATGCTGTTCATGGTGTCAGCCGCTCGAGACCTGCCGTCCTGATATGAGCAAGGAACGAGTTCTTATGAAGTGATCGATACCCGTGAATACTCGACATCATTTCAAATGTATGAATGCATATCTGAACTCATTCTTTGGAGGTTTTCCCACTGATCAGAAGATAAATCAAAACTTAAGTGTATGATGGTGAAAACATGGATCAGGTTTTAAACACAAACCACCTTCATCATGTTGATGATCCTGGTCACCAAGTTCAGCCAACTGACTCCTCACATCAGCACATTCTTTACTGGGACTTCTCACAACTGTGCGTGTGTGTGTGTGTGTGTGTGTTTGTGTGTGTGTGTGTGTGTGTGTGTGTGTGTGTGTGTG
>JAVDPK010000290.1:243602-254113 GCA_034780415.1 Cichlasoma orientale | reverse complement strand
CACACACACACACACACACACACACACACACACACACACACACACACACACACACACACACACACACACACGTGATCTAAAAATGTCACATTGCGATCACTGCTATAGCAACACCATGCAGTTACGTTCCCTAGTCCATGCAATAGGGAGACAAGCCCGGACATGTCTGAGAACAAGAGCCGTGCGTCTGCCTCTAATGACCATTTAGTACCTAAAGAAGGAGCTACTTCAACAAGCTCCAGTACAGCACAGTACTTTGCAAAATACACAAGAAAAATGTTCCCGCTAAGGTGGAAATAACTGTGTTTCAGCGCACACTGTGGATCAGAAGGAGGAGATACTAGCAGCTGTTGACGTGTAATCTTGTAGACTAAATGTCTCCACCGAGCATCGCTGCACTCCTTATGACGAGAAGCGTCAGCGGTGGATGGAGGTTACTGATGCGGTTACATGGTGGAGGAGCAGAGCTCTAAGCAGCTGGGTAAAAAACAGGATACAACATCCCAGGGAGAAAATATGTGTCACTTTTATTATGTGACAATCTTGTGCAGACTCCTGATGAGTTACAAGGTTAAGTTACTTTAGTTATTGTAAAAGAAAAGTACTATGGTTCTTGTAGTACTAAAGTACTACATGCTGTGTCACCACCACTGTGGAACACTTTGTGAAGAAGCTGAAGCTGATGTTGGGTTTTTATTTACAGAACAAGCCGTTTTTTTCTTTCAGTGCAATATATATGGATATGATATATGAAATATATATGGTATATGAATGCTTCTGCACAAAGTCTTTGGATGTTGATACTGTTTATGAGGCTTCCATGAAGTTCATTAATAACTGCAAAGTGCAGCAAGGCGATACTTGGACTACTGCCTGCCTACATTTGTGCTTGAATTGCACAGAGAGGCGATGATCCCTTCTCATCCTGTACTCAAACCCAGTCTCTGTGTTCTGTTCCACGTGCCCGTACCCAACCGGGTAAAAAGGCTTTTGTTCGTTCTGCCCGCTCCACATGGAGCTTGTTGCAGAAAGACTGGAAACTGACTGAGTTCATTTCATTGAGCGCTTTTAAAACCAAACTGTGAGTTTTTGAGGCCAACTGTTAATATAATATTAAAGGGCAACACCGGGACAGAATTTCATTCCACTGCATGTAAATGTGATGCGAATGACAATCAAGAATCCTTGAACTCAATAACATGCACTTGTTCTTCTTGTGAAATGTAACCATTTTGTGTTTTGCTCGTGTTTTAATGTAACTTTGTATTTGCTGCTGCCTAGCTTGGCCAGGACTCCCCTGAAAAAGACGTTCTTTTGGGATTTTTCTTCGTTAATAAAGGTTCAATTAAATAATTTTTAAAATGCTGCTGTTGGCTGTTTTAATAGAGTCACACCTCAGATCAGGAGGTTTACTCATAAATGCTGCTGCCTGCCTGAATATGTTATTATTCAGTACTATATCCGAAATATTGTTATTGCATGTTTTTAAATATTGTGATGTAATTTTGAGGCTATATTGCCCACCCTTAGTGCAGACCCTCCAAGAAGCTTGTGTTTCAGTTTTGGTGAGTGGATTTTTAATATTTGACCTGCCAGTCATTAGCAGGAGTCTGTGTATGTACAGTCTATGAAAGCAGCTTTCTGACTAAGCCGACCATATTAGTACTCACTTATCCAATTGCAGTCACTTCTGGCTCCAAAATAAACAGCATGTAAGCAGCTACAATGCTAACGCTAAGGTGTGGAAATGAGGAAACCAGTGGGTGAAGCTACAGTGGCTACATCTGCAGTTTCATTCAGTCACAGGGACAAAATTTATCCCGAGGGCCGGATCCGGCCTTTGGTCCATCCTGAAAAGTTAGTGTTAGTGTTAGCAAAGTGTGGTACTTTGCTTATTTAAGCCTTGCATTCAGCTTCTGGGGCGCCTCCCCTGGTGGTGTGGGCTCATTTTTTGACAACTCCCTCTGAGAGAGAAGCAACAGGGGAGAAAACTGAAAGCACAGCTGGTGCTGAAATGTCTGTGCTGTGAAATCAACCTGAGCAGACAGGTGGTGGTTGGAGATTTGAGCAAACTCCACCAATAACCAGGTGAACAAATGAAAAACAAGCTGAAAGTGATTAGCCAGATGATGCAGGGACAGGCTGTGACATTTGCCTCTCAGGAAGTGACCCAACACCTCTGAACATGATGTCCAGTGAACTTGTAACCTGCTGCAGCAAAAAGTGCTGATGTGGTCTGAGGGGGGTTTGGGGTAAAAGACTGATATGTCCTCAAGACGCACCTTCAGTAGAGACAGACAGGGGCGTGTGCATGTGTGTGTCTGATTGAAGCTTTTACCCTGGGATCAGACCCCCGAGTCAAAGAGCATTCCCCCAGTTTGAAACATGATCTCAGCAGTTTTTCATTTATGTGACACGATCCTGGAGTTTGGGATCCATGGTTCATTAGCTCATGCATCAGCATCCACTACAGCACTTTACATCAGAACACTGTCAAGAACAGCAAATTATATGAGCACACACCTGTAATAAGTTTTGCAGCTTGCTGCAGGTACATTACACAGTTATTCTGTCCATATATAAACACTCAACACTCTCCTAAAGTCACGTTTCCAACTGTTTCCAGATGTGTCACTCCTGATTTCCAGAAGGCTTTACAGTATCCAGCCCTGTCATCCTGCGTGCTCTGCTCCATAGTTTCCCTGTGTCAGATGGATCAAACACTGCTGAGAAGCTTTCACTGCATTCACAGTTGCACAGCGAGTTGTCATCAGCTCTTAAACTATTCTGTTCACCTGTCCCTCTCCTGCTCTGTGACGTCCTCACACAGAGCCGATTCAGCAGCACGCACACACTGACACAAAGTTACTGAATGAACATAAATGACCTTCTTCACTAACACGTGACACAATGAAAGTGAAAAACATATAAAAAAACAAACATTACAGAACATCATGCTTTCAGTATTTCATGTCTTTTAAAACCCGATCCTTTAGGATTAGGTTCTTCCTGCCTTCGCTCTGCCTGTTTCCTACATGGGGACCTGCGCAGCTAAAAACCAAAATATAACTAAAGGCAAACATGCAACATCCAACATTTACCATCATTTTTTTGCTTCTGTTTTACAAAGTTCTGATCCCAAATGTCCTTCTACTGATTCCAGTTTCTAACATCCTGTCAAACTGAAAGGATGCCAAACAGTGTTGGCAGGTATTGGTTCAATGAGCAGGATGCCAAAATGAAACTGCAGACTGCAAGATGAGGACTCTGTGCAGCCCTGTGAAAAGCCCTACTGCTTCCATAATTCAGAATTAAGAGAGTAACTGAAATCATCAGCAAGTGCGGCCACCTTTGTAAAAGCAGTTTGCTGGGCAACAGTGGCAAAAGTACACACATTCTTTACTTAAGTAGAAGTACAGATATTGTGTTAAAAATACTCTGGTAAAAGTTGAAACTTCTTTCCTCAAGTAAAAGTGAAAAAGGCTCTGAAATGATAATAATAAAATATTATTACACGAGAATACAAATTCTTTGCAATCTGAAATTTAATGAATGCACTCAGCTTGAATCAGTTATCAGCCTCCACACTGAAACAGAAAAACATGAGTGCAGTCAGGGGTGAAGGTGGGATTCAGCAGGTGTGGGAACACAAAGATTAGCGTTGGCTCAACGTGGGGAAAACATCAAAACTCAGTACCTTGTATTGTGAGTGCCAGTCGATGTGCTGCCCTTAGGTTTACTAATCTCTGTGCATGAAGGGAAATGAATGAGATGTAAGCTGATGTTTCTTGGCTGGTTTCATTCTCTACCCTGAAGCTAAACCCTTAATACTGTCTTGGTAACACTTTATAATACAGCCAGTATACAGTTGTTGCAAAGGTTGAATCCCATCATCATCTCTGCTACACTTGATGTAGCCCAACTCTGACCATGAACACCACAGCTGCTGTGCACCAGTGGATTCACCACGGTATGTATGATCTATGCAAACTCCACACATCGGCTCATTCATGCACAACCACACACAGTAACAACACCTGGAGATCGCTTGAGTGTCTGTACAGTCACGTGATGTCTGATTGGCTGCACTGGGCGAATCAGTTCATTTCAATGAAGACAATCATGACAAATGCAGGAGTCAAGCGTACAAACATGCACTTGCGAGCAAAAATACGAGATTATAAAATTTGTGGAAGCAAATCGAGAGATGAAGCAGAAAACACTGCCACGAAATTCAATATTAGTCCCCAAACTGTCTGATATTTTGAAGAGTTTTTAAGAATCTGATTTTTAACGATGGATTTTTTATAAGTCGGATAATATTCCATGGGCCATTTGAACCAGACTAAAAACTCAAGTACAGATACCTAAAAATTCTACTTAAGAACAGTAATAAAGTATTTGTACTTTGTCACTTCCCACCTCCCAAATTCATCCCAAGGTCAGACGGTACAACCCTCAGAGAAACTGCCAAATGCCCAACATCTCAGACTCTACAGGCCTCAGTTAGCATGTTAAAGGTTAAAGGTCATGACTGAAGACTGAACAAGTGTGGCTGTTTGTTAGGGCTGCAGCAGAAAGCCTCTTCTCTCTGAAAGAACATGGCAGCACAGCTCAGGTCTGCAAAGCTGCATCTCAACAAACAACAAAATGCACAGCAGCACGTTTGGAGGAACCCAAACTCAGCACATCAGCACCAACACCTCAGAGCAGCTGTCAGCACGGTGGAGGAGGGCGGAGGATCTGGGCTCCTTACAATCATTGAGTCAACCATGAACTATACCAAAGTATCCTAGAGCCAAATGTGAGGACAGCAGCATGATTAAATCTTTACAATGTTCGAGTTTTTCTGTACGAGCTGAACCGTCCAGTTCAGTTCACTTGGCTCATGTTTGCTTTTAATGATCAGTTTAAAGTGGGGTGGGGGGAGCAGTGGTCGTGTCTGCTGGTCATTACAATACATCAAGTTCACTTTGGGGTTTCTCAACAATAACAACTGCTAACATGCGAATCTCCAGTATCATCACCTGATTTAAGATAAACGCATGAACCCAGCTGAATTTCACTGAGAGGGTTTTAAGTGCAGTTAATATTACATGAAATCACTCATCAAATTGGATCTTTTCTGCAGTGTGAGTCACTCCATCTGGTTTCTCTGCACTGCCACAGCATCCCATTCTTCCTTCCCAGTAGCCGGACAGAGAAACCTGACACCAAGGATTCAGGGGGGAGAGGTCAGACTGAGGTCAAGTCCAATGTCCAAATATCAGGAGCAGCCGATGAGCAACAAGTTTGAGGTGTTGCGGTCGAAGAAATTGACCCCAAAAATCTTCCAGTGTAGAAAAAAACTGAGCCTTCACACTCTGAATACAGAAAACACAATCAACTTCTCCAAATAGTCAGAACGACTAAAATACAACAACAAACTTATTTCTCAGCTCATGTGTGTTTGTTGGGCTTCTGTGCAGGTCTGACTTTGATCCAAAGATTAGTCCTAATTTGATACTTTTTTAATTGATGTTGATGAAATGCTGCAGAAGCCCGAACATTTGTTTGACAAGGCATCATTTGTTTCCTCTTCTGGGTATTTCACCAGTTCAATAAGATAGGCTAGATTTCCTAGTGGAACCAGAGGCACATCTCTTGGACGTAAACAGTCCAGGCTGAAAAGCAGCTCCTGGGGCGCCCGGGTGGCTCAGGAGTGGAGCAGGCGACCACATGTATATGCCGCTTTGCAGTGCGGGCGGCGCGAGTTTGAGTCATGGCTTGCGCCAGTTGGCCCACGTGTCTTCCCACGTATCTTTCGCCCATTTCCTGTCTCTCTATACTGCCAATAAAGCCGCTGTGGCCAAAAATCCTTTTTTTAAAAAAAAGCAGCTCCTGAACAGTCAGTGGGAATATTGTCAGTAACCAATCCAAGAATTCTCCCCAAATGTATTTAAAGTAAAGCTTTTAGTGTTACACATTAACTGCTTTTGGTTTATCCTGATCTAGAGATTTAGTTATATGCTGATGACACAGTGATTTATGAGGCTGGTTGCACAAAGCACCAAACTACTTCCAAACGTTCTGGTGCAATCAGCCATATTATAACATAGCTACAGCATGTCTATAGGGAAATATCACCAAAACTGTCAGTATGATCCTCTCGAAATAGCCATGCAGTACTCCAGAACCACATATAATAATATTATATTTATAATATTTGTGACTTAACTGTTGCACCTTGGTGTCTTGATTGATTCTAATATTTGAGTTTCTTTCAATTTAAGTAATTTTATATTTATTAGACAGTCTCTTAGCTCTGTTATATGTAGTGTGACAGCTATGATTGTTCCATTACAATGTATGACAAGCTGGGCACAAATCTGTTTAATGTTTTAACATGTATAACGGCCAAAGTGAATCTAGCCTTAAACAGATCAGTGGTGACATGTTAAATGTGCCATAAATGTTGCCAAGACAACTCTTCGAGCACCTTTACACCACCTACCAGGTTCAATTAATGGATTCATACGTGTCTGAGCCCAACAGGTGAGGCCATCACCAGAAACAAAGGTTCTCATGACCAGACTACATTTTTATAGAAAGTGCTCACTGATTTTATATAGTTTATTTTTTATGCTCAGAAAGCTCCTAAAGCACCTGCTTCAGTTTATAGCAATCGTTACAGAAACAGGTGCAAACATTATATCTGACCATTTTCTGGCTACAGGGCCAAAATAGTAAGTGAAATAAACTAATGTGAGAGTGTGTTTGTTTTTGATTGTCATCATCATCGTAACGATTTTGTCGTTCAAACATTGAATCTTCGTGATCAGTGCTGCACAGCTGAGATTCACCTTAGCAATGAAATTCTTCAGTCTCCTCTCACAGATCGATTACCCAGCCTCTTCTCTCTGCTTCTGGGTCTCCCTGGTCAGAAAGTCATTTGTCAGTATTAAGGTGGATCATGTCAGGAGCCACCGTAGGTACCAAGGTTAGGACACAGCAGTTGAGTAAACATCAGTCGGGGTATCACTTTCAGTCTGGCTGCTGGCCCCACCTCAGGGCAAACAGAGGCAGTATATGAGTTCTGCTGCTCAGCTATCAAACTGACATTCAAATTATGCCAAAAAAAAAAAAGTCTCACTTCTGCCACTGACTGGGGAGCAGACAGATCACGACTGGGTGTTTATGTCTCCTCTCTGTTAATCATGCTATCTGGTATCCTGTCTGAGGGGAGGCTCCAAAACAGGTCAACCTGTGACATGCTGGCCATGAAAGTCCCCCCAAACATCAACCCAGGACAAGAAAGATTTATATGTTTTATATGTTTAAAATACTAGCTCAGGGTTCAGGGAAAGTATCCCTAAAAATCCCTTTGGTAAAAACAGGAAGGCCTGGTTATGACTGGAGTCCTTGATACCGTTAAAGGTATTCTGATACTGTTAGCAGAAGTTTGTTTGGTATGATGAGACGTGGATTAATACAAAAATGATTCGACAAAAGATGAAATAACATTTTCTGATGGCTTACATTCAGAAGCACTTGATTTAAATGAGCAACAAGATGAGACTGACCAGACAGTTACATTTTTTTTACACTTTTTTGGATAATGTTTTAAAATAACTGCCAAAATAAGTGCCCAGAAGTATTTCAAGATAACGTTCAAGCAACAATTGCTGGTGCTGTGAACATAACTGTGTAGTTATCCAAATATGCCTGGCAAGTCAGGTACAATCTGATGTCATATCCATCAGTCTTGATACATTTTTCCTAATCACGGAGTCACCTCAGAAAACATATATTTGTGCATCTGAATTCCCCACCGGCTCTAAAGTATCCACTCTTGAAAGCTAAACAGGAAATGAACAGAAAGGTTGTGACCTCGTTGTGACCAACAGGTTCTTGTCCAGTCAGAAGGTCACAGACACCGAGGTTTCTGAGTCTGTCAGAGAATCAGCGAGTTAATCCAATCCTGTCAGGACCTAAAACACTCAGGGGAAAACAGCTCCACTCCAAACAATGCTTCTTCTACCGAGGGTTCTCTGTTATTCTGAGCAATCTTCAAATATCACAGGACTGCATCCAGTCCTGTAAAAAAAGCCCAGTGCTGCTGGTCAGATGCACCTGATTAACTGATCATCAGCAAGTGTGAGCACCTCTAGAAAAGCAGAGGTTTTGGCAGTTTGCTGGTCTGCAGCATTCAGGTGTATATAAACATAATGCCACAGTCTTTCCAATCCAAGCTGCACAAAACCTAAGACCTCAGGCAACATCTGAATATTAAAGGTCACGACAGCACAGTTAGAAACAGCCTGGCTGTTTGGAAGGGCTGCAGCAGGAAGCCTCTCCTCTCTGAAAGAACACAGCAGCACACCTCAGGTCTGCAAAGCTGCATCTGAACAAACCACAAAGACTCGTGGAACAAACAGACCAAAGTGCAGATGTTTGTCCAGAATGCACAGCAGCACGTTTGGAGGAACCCAAACTCAGCACATCAGCACCAACACCTCAGAGCAGCTGATGCGTATTTGTCCTTACTGATACAGTACAGACTCAGTTAGTTTTGTCGTTCATGCTGCTTAAAAATCTCAGTTACCATCCAGGTGCGTTTTTAGAGTAGGTGAGAAACTGTATTTGCAGAGCTGTATTACTTAAATCCCTCAAAATAATTTTGTCAGTTTCTCAGAATTTCAAAATTTGTTTCAGTTTCACAACTTTACTCTCTTCCAATTACATTTAAAAAGCCTCAGACGAGTTGTTTTTCATAACTAACTTTGTGAAACGTGAAGCATCATATTGTTTGTTGCTGGTTTAAATTGGCATTGAACTTGACGTTCTCCTGCACGTCTCAAGCCGATTGTTTGACACTAAACTATCACATTTCCAAAACAGCGGTGACTCTCCACACGGCTGATGAAATGCTCACTGATGCTTGGGTTTCAGTTCTTCACCAGTCTGAATCCAGCAGCTTGCTCTTTGGCATCCTGGGGGAGCCGTGCCCGTGGAACCGTCAGCCCGCTCCTCGCAGTTTGGCCCTCGTCAGTCAGAAGCGGTCCCCTGAGATCCATTTATAACCCCAACTCCAACTTTGCAGGGCAGTGCATATTCTCCTGCACTTCTCTGCAAGTGTTAAAAGAGAGGTTCTTAAAAATGGAGCAGCCATATTTACCCCAGCTAGGAGCTTTAAATAAGCTTTCATCGAGATGGGGTCGACTTTTCTCTCCTTACATCCAAAAGCACTCAGAACCAAGGCCAGCCACCTGCTGACAGGTCAGCTATCCTCAAGGATTTCTCCTGTGGTGATGTGTGGCATTGAGCCAAAAGATCCACTGCCGGAGTTAAAGTTTCAACATTTTTTTCAGCATTGATACTTATGTGTTGCAAACCACAAGATTATAAATTATGGGATCATCAATGTGCAAAATTGGTCTTTAACAGTGAAAAAGGGTTTGAAAATAAGCTCAAAACTAGCAAAATCTAGATGTGACAAATCCACAATAATGACCTGTCTGACACAGTGAAGCAGGCTGGAAGATGTCAGGGAGCAGCACATCATCCACGATCTAAAGAAGCAGCTGAGGAACAAAGTCACCGACATCTATCAGTCTGAAAGGCTCACAGAGCCATTTCTAAGGCTTTGGGACTCCAGAGAACCACGGTGGAGAAAACTTGGTTGTTGTGAATTGAGTGTGTGTGGAGTGAGGACCCAAGTGCAGGGCCCAGTTCCAGGAAGCATGTTCAACAAACTCTTGAGTTTAAAATAAACTCTGAGTTTCCTATTCCAGAACAGCTGATCAGAGTCAGTTCAATCAGCTCTGAGTCTGTTCACCCTGAGTTAGAGTGTGTGAGTAAGGAAATAAAGCCATCATCAGTGGAGCTCTGATAGCAGGATTCACCATGGCATCAATATTAAATAAAAACAGGTTTTGCCACAGTTTATGACAATGCCTTTGTTTGAATAATTATCACAGTCTTAGTTTCACATTTAACTGAAAACATGCAGGGCAGCTTTCCAAGTCTGTAATGAATGTAAAGTTTTATCAATAAAGGCAAACATGTTATAAGAAATGTAATAAAAGAAAGCTTTTATTATTTTAAATATTTCAGTACAGGTTTGGGAGGATAAGCCATTAGAATGCAGACGGGATGAGCTGGAAAATGACTGGAGCCTGAACTGGATCTGGGCCTTATCCGGTCTCAATCCGTGATCCTGACGTGTTTTGGATCCCTCCCACTGTGCAAATGAACTTGGACACAGTTTACTGAACGGTTATGAAGCCTCTGATCCCATCAGGCGGATCCCGCGAATCCCTAAATCAATGATTTAGGTGATTTTCAGTGTGTCGAGATACAGCGTTTCATAAAGAACATCACACCAACAGGCAGACATGGAGGTGGTGGTGTGATGGTCTGGGGCAGCTCTGCTGTCACTGATGGAACCATGAATTCTGCTCTCTACCAGAAGATCCTGAAGGAGGACGTCCGCCCATCAGTCGGTGCCCTGAAGCTCGCTCGGGTCACGC
>JAVDPK010000290.1:172520-185461 GCA_034780415.1 Cichlasoma orientale | reverse complement strand
CTGTTGGGTTTTCTCTGCAGTGTTGTAGGGTCTTTACCTTACAATACAAAGCGCCTTGAGGCGACTGTTTGTTGTGATTTGGTGCTATACAAATAAATTTGATGCTAGTTACATCAGTTCATCAGTTTCTAGCTGATATCTGATGTTAATTCACTGAAACAAAGCTGAAATACTGATATCATGGCTGATATCCACAAAATAAAAGAAATCAAAGCTGTATGTGGCCCAGCTGTGTATCCCAGTTTGCAATGAGACACAGTCTCAGTCTGAGACAAACCAGCCCCTCCTCTGGATCGCCGGGACATCAGCACAGGAAGTGTGTGATGAAAGGATGGAAGAAAGTTTCTCCAAAGCACTGGAACCAGGCGTCCAGACCCAGGCTGACGCCCTGGAGACAATAATGCAAACTCTGGGTACTGTGAGTTAAATGAAAAAAAATAATTATACGATAGCAATAACATTAGCAAGTACGGTATGGTTAGCCAGTTTTGTTAAACATACACAGTCTATGGCTATACATGGGGCAGCTTCTCTGGACTGTTAAATAAATTATTGTATTGGAACTGAAAAAAAAATACTTCAAACATGAAGCATGAAAAGTAACAATAGCTCGTTGTGTTGATTGTCAGGTCTATTTTATTACTTTAGTACTTGGTATCAGCAATACTGGCCCTGTATTTACTTGGTATTGGATCACACCACTGTTGCACAGTAGTGTTTTTTTTCTCTTTATTATTCTTTAACTTAATTATTAATAAGTTTGTTACTTTATAAACTTGTTTCTTGCTCTTGGTCTTGGATTTCTTTTTTGCCAGTATTAAAAAACTAAAAGGAGATACAAACTGCTTGTTTCAGCTATAATTGGGATAATAAGATGGGCCTCAAAGAAACGTCGCTGCCACTTCCCAGATCCACACCTCCCAGACAGTTCCTGGCTTCACAACTTTTCAGGCAGATAGAGGTGTTAATCTAAGTGGCACAAAGAGAAAACAAAACAGAGAGAAAAAGGAAGAGAAGGCACAAGTAATGACTCCCCAACTGCTGCATCTGTAACAAAGTAACAGAAGAAAAAACAAACAACAAAGAAAGAAACGGCACCTGAAAGAGACACAAAAACAAAACATGCTCCTGTTCTACTGCTTGTGTGTGTGTGTGTGTGTGTGAGACTGTATTTGTGTTGGTCATGAAATGTACTTGATGATGAAGGTGTGAAGCCACAACAATGAACCCCGGAGCCAGAGGCAGACAGAGAGAGTCAGGAAACACTGGAGAACTAGTCCTGGCACAGACAAATAAATGATGACATAATCCGCACGCTGCAGAGCGCGAGAGGATCACCTTTGATTATTCAAGTGCATTTAACATCATTCAGAAGCTCCTAGTGAAAGAAAACCTGCAGGAAACATGCACCAACACATCCACCATGTCACAGATTACCGACCGTCACGCAGAGACGAGCTGCAGAGACGAGCTGCAGAGACGAGCTGCAGAGACGAGCTGCAGTACGTGCAGCGCTCGGGCTGATTTGGTTGGGGGGGTGTATTTGTTGGTGTTGGTCATTAGTGGTCATCCATTTTTAAAGCACAGAAAATCCGACCTGCACCTTCCACACAGACATCAGTTCACAAGTTATTAGTGGCGACCAAGAAAAATGGGCGGGGTCTTATATGTTATATTACAATGTTTTCAGATTTGGCAATAAAAGTGCTTAAATAAACACGCTAAATGTTTAATGCTCATTGCTGCGAGCAGCTGCGTGTGAAAGCGGAGAACAAAAACAAAAATAGATGTTAGTTTCAAGGAATTTTATTCTTTACTGTAGAAACACTGTACATAAATTACTTTCTCTGAGACTAATACTGATGTACGTATAAGTGGAATTTATCAGCCTCCAAAATTTAAAAAAAGATAAACCCATTAAACATTGTCAACTTGTCATAACTGTTTTTGAAAAAAAGAGATTGGTAGCATATGATGTTAACTGTGTAAAGTTCCTGCACTTTCCTTTAAAATGATTAAAGTTGCTTTCCAACCCTTGTAAACACACATACACACAAAGAAAACTCCTCTAAAGAGTACAGAGACCCACAATCAATGAGAAAACATCCATATCGATTTGTATCTATTACTGTTACTCATTAATGTCACTGATGGCAATGCACTGTCCCTTTAAAGAGAAACGAGCAAAAACAAAGAGAGAAGCAACAATTAGTTACTACTCACAGCAACCCTGCCCCCAACCCCTCCCACCCAAAGCCATGATAACATGTTTCTATTGCAAGCAGTACTACTACCTCTGACTGAGAAAAGCACAAGGTCTATGCATTATGAGGCCGAGTCACAGTTTGTAACAGTGAAGGACACCTGGGCCGCCAGGGTACCGGGTTTTTCAGCACCGCTAACCCCACGCGTTCACATCCAGGGAGAGCCAGACAGCACCGCAGCGCTGCAGTCACCCTGGTTCCTCACACACGGTGGTCTACATGGATTTTTAGACCTTGTTAAAGCACGGGGGATGGGAAGGAGTGATTTTCGGTATCGGTAAGAAAGAAAGAAAAACACAAATTAAAGTTTGCTTTTTTTTTTTTTTAGGTCATATCATGGTGCATTCCGGTGGTGATGGTGCGGTAATAGTAATAATAGTGGTACAGGTAATACTATGTAAACACTTTTTTGTTAATTTTTATATACCCTTTTTGTCTGAAGCAAAAGCAAGTTTATATATAAAAACAAATCAACAAAAAGCTTCAAACGGAAAATCAGTCTCATTTTTTAAAACCTTCGTACAAAGTAGAGTCCTTTTTTGTGCCTGTCCCTCTTAGAGAGTCCACAACTGTTATTCCACTCAGCGGCTTCAGCCACGGGCACCACACATCCTACACACATGGCTCCTAGAGGTCTACGACCCAGAGAGAGGGGTCACACGTGGACCAACAGAGATATGACACCTGCAACATCTTTCGGGGATGCACAGACATCTGTTACGTTGACTGACAGTTAACAGCTGTTTAAATGCTTGCAAGCTCATCTAATTGTGATGACTTCTGAAATGCTCAGTTGGCTACTTGAACAAGTCCCACTGTTTGACAGCTAGATAGCACACAGATATAGCAGTCAGGTTACAGCCCCTACCTACCGGGGGGGGGGGGGGGGGCATGCGGCCAAGCTGTTTGAAGGCAGACAGCAGGGTGAAAGAAAAAGAGAGAGACAGAGATAAAGAAAATAAAAGGCATTGGTCAAAAGAGCCTTTCTGAAGGCTCCAGACCATCACAACTGCACTCATCGTGTTCCAGGTCAGCTGCTTTGAAGTGATTGTTACATCATCAGTCTGTAAATGCCATTTTAACAACCTGATCCAAACTAAGTTGCAAACAAGGGCTCTCTTCAGTGGCTTGTTTTTCAGTCTGTGACATCCATTTTTTTGAAACTTAACTATAGTTAGTCTCTGACACTCAGCGGGGTGGTCCTGGGATTTCGTTGATGCCGTGTTACCTCCTCCCTATTTCACTCTGCCGCAGGAACTGGATGTTGTTAGCGCTGTCAGCTAGCTCGGGGTACTGCTCTATAGACAATACATAGTAGCCATCATAACCCAAAACCTTCCCACTGCTCAGGAGCTGCCTCTTCTCGCCCTCCGTCCATAGCCGCACTCCTTCCTCTCCGTCTCTCACTCGCTGCTGTTCGCGGGCCCAGGCGCTCGACAGCGCCCTCTGCCTCGCCTGTTCCAGGATACGCGCTTTCTCCTCGTCCAGCGTTGTCCCGTAACGCACATGAAGCGACAGGGCGCCGTACTGCAGCTCCACATCAGCAAAACGCCGGGTTCTGCCGTTCATTACAGTTGTAGACTGGGACACTGTGACATTAACTCCGTTTTCCAGTGACTTCCTGCCCGAGGTGAGCCGCAGCGCGCTGAGGTCATTCTCAGGCAGGCTGGTCTTGATGAAATAGTGCGTGTCTCTTCCCTCCACTGTGAAATGCAAGTCCTCGAGGTAAAAGGCATTATTCAGGATGGCAGCCACTTTGATGCAGTCTTCATTGGCAATGTTTAGAGCGCTGGTCACCACGCGGCCCTGGATCACAGCGAGCATCACTCCCTTTCCAATCAGAGACTTGACAGTGGCGAACCACAGCCAAGGCTTGTTGTGGTCTGAATGCCGCCGACTGAGCTGAATTTCTGGCATACGCTCAAATGACAGGAAGGCCCGGGACTGACGGGTCACCTCTTGCTGGACACCGGAGATGGACTGTGGAGAAAAACAGCTTAAGATCAGAAGTGCAAAGACAGCACTGCATAATAACTGACCAACATTAAAAAGACTGAACCTTACAACACAGAAGGACCCTTTAACACTGGCCAGGTGCTTCTAATGGCTCACAGTGTGTATCACTGTTATAAAGGATTTAAGCTGCAGCGTTGCCTCCTTTAATCTGGGTGAAATGCATTGTTAAATAATAATAATAGCATTATATTTCAATGCTCTTTAAGTGACTCACTGTTTAATTTTGCTGCATGCAAAGTGCAGCATGCAGCAAAGTAAGTGTGTGGACTCCGTCGACTCTTCTGAATCTCACCGTGAGAAAAACCGTTGCTACATTCCAGCTGTACAAATACGTCCACGTGTCAAATAACAGTCTGTCCAAGTCTCTCCTGCTTCCTGTCTCGGTTTCTCTGATCTCCTGCCAGTCTCTGAATCTGCCCCTTCACTTTCCATCACTGCCTTCATTAGGCAGCCAGTTTGCTTCAGTGTCTTTATGTCAGCGCACTTTTCTCACTCTCTGTGCACGAGCCTGATTGCTGATAACCTGTCCACCAAACAAGTATACGAATATCCTCATAACAGAGCGAGTGCAGGAGGAAAGGAACTGGCACAGAATGCAGCTTTAAGCTGAGAAAGACATGAGTGATTGGCTTTGCTGGATCCTTCTTTATTGTCTTCTATCCTCATTTACTTTCTTGTTATTCCTGCAGCACCTCCCTCAGCCTTTTTCTCTCTCCCCTCCATTTACCAATTGTCTTTTCTCTATAAATGGGAGGTTGTGTCTTGATTTCCTCACCTAATCACTTTCCCATGGATTTCTTCTCTTTTTATTTACTATTTATTTGTCCTTGTCAGCTCTCTATCAGTGCATGACTCTATATATATAATTGGTAACAAGCTTTCTGTTACGATCTAGAAACTCATGTATGTGGGCAGGAGTACAAACACAGCCTAAACATGTTGGAAGCATTTACATCATCTCGCAAGTCAAAATCGGTCACAGTACGATGGTCCATGTACAAGCCGGACCATCTCCTAAAAATCCTGCCAGTGCTCCCCCTGAGTATCCTGGCACTGGGATCTTTAGGCGGCACATGGAAGTAAAAGTTCTCAACAACATCATTTCCAGATCCAACAGAAACCACTGAGTCACTTCCTGGGATTGGTATTGGTATGGTAAGAACCAAGTCATGTGACATTTTTAGTAGATGCATACATTTGAAAATCGTAGGTGACACCATTTTCGAGTTATCGGGTTCACGAGATTTTCAGAAAACCTGACCTCTGACCTTTACCAAGGCTGCCGAGACTCAAACTCGTCCGAGATTTTTAGTAGACGCGTCTGTGGTGTGAATTCTGAACATTCGAGGTTACATCATTCTTAAGTTATCACTTCACCAGATTTTCAGAAAACTTGACCTCTGACCTTGAGGTCACGGTCACAGAGATTCGAAGTGCCTTAGACTACACTAAAAAAAACAAATGATCAAAGCCTGGCTGTTTGAGAAAATCTGAACATGTGTATAACTCAATACTAATACTACTAATAATTACCTGGAAAGACACTGCCTATTAATACTTTGTGCAGCACAGTGAAATGACCTCTAGCAAATGAAGTGACAAGTTAGGAGGTGGACTGATGACTGATCGGGGGTGTAGCCCACACAGTGGTTAAAGTTTTAATGAGTGGGGTAGAATGAATGAATATAAGTATTATCTAAGAGTACATACAGGCAGGTCATCCCATAGCTGGCTCTTTTGCATCTCCAGTGACGGCTGCGTGAGGTCAAATTTAGGAATGGGGAATCCTGGGATTGCATTATGGAGATGAAAGCCGAATGTGACCAGCCAGATGTTGACATCTGCAGAGAGAGAGAAGAGTGGATGGAAAACAGAAATAAATTCTAACATTTCCCTTTGAATTGAAGAAGGAGGTGCTAATCATACTGTAGCAATAAACACTTTGGATATTTTTATGCACTTTATGCATCATAAAACCAGACAAACCTCTGTGCTTCTTTAATACCTATTAGTATAAAACCATTGTGGCAGCTTTTATATGCAGTCCAACACCTTCACCATGCTGTGCCCTTACTTACTAAGTTCACTCTACATCTGATGAAATAGAACATGGGAGTAATAATGGGGTGGCTGTGGCTCAGGAGGTAGAGCAGGCCATCTAGCAGTTGGAAGGTTGGTGTTTGATTCCTGGCTGCTCTGCAGTGGGGAAGATAGTGAACCCCAAGTTGCTCTCAGATGCAACTGTTGCAGTATGAATGTGTGCAAATGTTAGAACACAAAGTGCTTGCTTATAGGGGGTTGCCTGATTGTTGGGGCTTTCTCCAATGCTGTGGGGTCTTTACCTTACAGTTAAAGCGCCTTGAGGCCGCTGTTGTTGTGAATTAGTGCAACAACCGACCTGAATTGAACTGAATGAATCCAGAGGTGAACACGTGGACCGCATTGTTTTGTAGAAAGGACGTGTCTGCACATACTTGCCAACTTCTCACTAAGTGATAGACGAGTGTGACACAAACCAGGAACGGGGATTGTTCGCCTTCAAAGTAAAAGTAAAGTTGCTGACTAGGCCTGTATTTCATGAATGGAAATCGGAACTACAGCAACACCACAACACACTGCTGACAACATCCAGGTGAGGGCGTGACGCTCCCGACCGACAAACCTGCTGCCAGACGGACAAACATCAGCCACTGGGAGGCGAGCTGTCGCCATCCATTCAGCTGTCAGTGTTTCCAGTGTGTTGGTTCATGGTTGGCGGTCGCCGGTTCCGCGACATCTACATTGGATACTGAGCATCCTGGTAGGCCTTGGAATATTAATATGACTGAATTGGACACGTTTTTGGGATCTTATTGTCCGTGGGTTCTGGGGAAGTGTTTTCTGCCCTGTGTCAGTTTAAAATCTACATGTGTTGTCAGCTCTAGTTATAGTACTACTTCTAAAAGTTGCTTGTTTACCAGACAAATTACATGAAAGCGTCTAATAGGCCAGCTTTGATTCGGGAGACAGACACCCTCTCTATTTTTAAGATTAGGCTTAAAACTTTCCTTTTTGACCAAGCTTATAGTTAGGGCTGGATCAGTTGACCCTGAACCCTCCCTTAGTTATGCTGCTATAGGCCTAGGCTGCTGAGGGGGTTCCCATAATGCACTGCTTCTTCTTACTCACTGTTTTTACTCTGTTTACATTTCACTCTGTGTTTCTACTCTATGTTGAGCACCTAAAATACTTGATACAACATGCCTCATTCACTCATATTCATACAAGTACTTGTCATTTGGATCAAGGCCAAATGCTTGAAATCTACATGCACTTCACACTGGATCATGAAAAGTCATTTGCTAGTAAATCCAAATGAGAGATTAAGAAAAAGTATTAATAGGGAACAACAATAGGCACTGCTTCTTTTTACTCACTGCTTTTACTCTGTTTATACTTCACTCTGTGATTAATCATTCTCTGTGTCTCTTCCACAGCATGTTTTTTGTCCTCTGTCCCCTCAGCCCCAACCGGTCTCAGCAGATGGCTGCCCCTCCCTGAGCCTGGTTCTGCTGGAGGTTTCTTCCTGTTAAAAGGGAGTTTTTCCTTCCCACTGTCACCAAGTGCTGCTCATAGGGGGTCGTTTTGATTGTTGGGTATTCTCTGTAACTATTTTAGGGTCTTTACCTACAATATAAAGCACCTTGAGGTGACTGTTGTTTTAATTTGACGCTATACGAATAAAACTGAATTGAACTGAGAGACAGCTAGTTTCTCAGTGTTCTGCTTCGTGTCTGTGGTCTTACCAGACTTTCCGTTGGTGAAGTCTTCGTTCTCGTCATCCACAGAAATCTTCTCATATTTTCCGTGTCCAGTGACAACAAATTTGTACTTTTTATTAGCTGCTGAGCTCTGAGGAGATAAAATAAATCATTTTGAAATCTTCCGAGTTCCTTTCTAATGGCACAGAGTACATCACATTAGATAGCAATGAAATGAAACTAAAGAATTTCATATTATCACTGCTGACTTATTTGTGAAGTGATTCCTGCACCAGTGAGGGTGGTGGAGGCCTCATAAATGCCCTTAAAATTGTGCTAATCTCTAAGATTAGAAAACAGAGTTTACTTTTTGACTAAACCAACATCAGATAACTTTACCAAGAAGCTGTGATGTGGATTTTTTTTTAAATCCTTCCCCTGGTGTTGCATAGACCAAACACCACATCAGATGAAAACGTTAGAAACAAAAAAGTGAGTAAATTCAAACAAATATTTCTCGATTGTGCTTTGCTTTATGTTTAAGGCTGTCCTGCATTTGCTTTGTGTGTTTGTACCTTCACTTGTAGCCCTGGCCTCCCTGACGAGTCTCCAATGATCTCCCACATGTTCTTCTTCTGCATCACACCTCTGGGCCTCACATCCTGACAAATTTATCAAGAACCAAAGGAGAAAGGTTTCTATCCAAGCTCAACAAACAGAATTTGAGAGGTTCTGCACACAGAGGTACCGGCTGCATCGATACACCTTTGTTTTGTTTAAAAATGCTCAAGAACATGAAATCAGGTGTGTGGATGAAATCAAGCTGCTCTTCAGTATTCCACTTACATAAAAAAGAAATAAAAGCATGCTTTTGTTTAGTTCCTAAATATTTAATCGTTCATGCCATTTTGTGGATAGTTTTCTGATACAATAGATGAAGAGTAATCCTGTTTAAAGTTGTATCCAAGTATGCCACTAGAGGGAAACCTCACAGCAAACTGCACCTGAACACATCACTGTGAGGTCCGTTAATTCAGAGGAAACACACACACACACACACACACACTTTATTTTGTTTGCTTACATTAAAAATAAAAAAAATCAGCATAAAAAGATAATTTCTTTGTTTTGTGAACATCAAACAAAGATTTATATTCATGTTTAAGGGCAGCAAAAAGCAAACCTGTGGTGCTTCACTTTGATTATTATTGTAGGGTCTTTACAATATAAAGCGCCTTGAGGAGACTGTTTGTGATTTGGAGCTATATAAATAAAACTGAATTGAATTCGAGATGGTGAGATGGAGCTGCCTGTCACAGGTCAGAGTTCATAAAAACTTTCTGCTCTGATAATCTGAATAAGTGAAGCCACAGAATCACTCTGAAACCACAGTGAGAACATGTTGGAGTGTTTGTGACTTACAGCCGGTCTGTTGCTCAGCTGTCTGCTGCCGTCCGACGGGCCTTTCACCCACTGATTGATCAGATTGGCCACGCCCACCTTCAGACCCTCAGTGTCCTGATTGTTGAAGAACAGAGGGGAGATGTTTCAGCAGCAGCCTGTCATGTTTTCACTCAACTGTTCAGGCCAGTTTTTATGTTTTCTGTTTCATTACAGCAAAATAATTGCAACAGTTCTATGAAACATTCATTGCTCAGGTGCTGGTTATGAGAGCTGTCTATCCTGCTGTAGGTCCTGCTCCGTGAGGGGCAAAACATGCCTCAATGAAAGGAAGAAAAAGATATGAAAACCACATTAAACATATTAAATCATTTATACGGTAATATATTAACACACTTAATAAGGAGGAGGAGGAGGAGGTGGGGGTGGTGGTGGTTTTAATTAAAAGGGGAAAATAAAAACATTAAAAAAAATCTAAAAGATAAATTTTTCGTAGACAGATTAAATTTTTAAAAATCCATCCATTCATTTTCTTCCACGCATTAAATTGTTAATGTATTACATTTTTCAAATATAAAATTTAGTTGAAAATTCTCATTTTTAATTTGATTAAACAGATTAAATTTAATTCTTTACATATAAAAAATATTGTAAAAGAAAATTAAAAAAAGATTATTTGATTTAGTAATTTCCACTCTGGCAGTAAATCTTCATTTTCATAGATGGAAATTTTAATTTGTATAATTAAATTGCATTTCAATATAGGGAGTGCTGGACCTCCATACCAAACCTCTTTGTAATGTTCCATAATTTGTGCTTGATAATTATCATTTCCTGAATCTGGCTCTGTCATTTTTCTCTGCAGGCCATGAAGAGAAAAGCAAAGCTTGGAAAAATTTTTTGGAGCGCACAAACACCGCTCGCTGTTTCACCACACAGGCGCCTGTTTGAGTGCTCACGTATAAAACAGAACATGTGTAACAGGTGAGCATCAGCTCTGCTGCCAGGACTGAAAATAAACCCACGAGGTTTTAGCTGTGAGGTGAAACAAACAGGATCATCAAAGGGGCTTTAAATGGTGAAAATCTGAACATCATCTGCCACAAGAAGTGCATGAAAAACAAAAAGCACATCAGGTATTAAAAAAGCCATTTGGTTCTAATGCTAGAACTTCATGCTCATCTTTAAACCTCCTCGTGATAACCCAGTAAAACTACTAAAGCTACATTTTAGCAACTGTTTAATGCACACAATTAAAGGACAGCAGTTTGCATCCATTTGCACGCCTGCAGCATGAAGCAGGTACCTAAAGGTACCCTGTGTTCCTGACTCTTTCCTCTCACCTTGCAGGTGGCTCCCTTGCTGGGACTCTGGCTCCAGGCCTCTCCGGCCTCAAACAGGTTCTTCTTGGAGGCGACGACCTCAGGTGAGTGGGGCAGGTCATTCAGTGATGCCTTCGCTGCCCGAGCCTCCTGAGAGTTCTGCACAAAGACAATCCTCTTAGCAAGTGGCAGCATCCAGGGCTGAGAGGGGAACCTGGAAGTGCCAAAATCTAGGGGTCCTCTTGTCGAAGGACAAGATGATTTTGTAATGTGCCGATACAAAAACCTTAGAATTTAAAGAGGGTGTACTTTCTTTTAAGCCTCACTGTGTGCTGTGTTAATACAGTCAATCGATGGTTAACTAAGTTAGCATTAGCTGATAACTTAGCACTCCAACCGTCTTATCCAAATCCCATCACTTCTGGTTCCAAACACCAACATGGTGGTGGCCAAAATGCTAATATTGCAACTTATAATAAATAATAATAAAATGTCCAGAAACCAGTGGGTGGTGGCTATGTCCATCTTTTATATACACCGTCTGTGGTTGGAGCTGTGCATGCCAATGATGCTGTGCATGCCAAATATCAAAACTCAACCTCAGATTGATTCTGGTGATTTGCACATCAACAAAAATCTCTTAATTTCTGTCTCCAGAAATACTGCGCTTACATACAACATTCTTCAACAACAAGCAACTCTAGTTTGCAGAAAAATCAGAGATTAAAAAAATGAAAACACTGAAATATTGTAACAGAGTTCCTGCTTTATAAATGGCAATGATTCTGGAAAATAAAAGAACACCATCTATGCTCCTTTGCTATTGTAAACGGCTTCTGAATTCAAATATTCGTGTTTTCACTTGTTTTATTAAACTGAAACTTTTTAATCGTAATTATAGAATGTGGAAAGAATAAAGATGCAAAATAATAATTATGACAAAGTTCAGTAAAGTAAAATTTCAGTAAAGAAACACGTCACAAGAATGAAGATAAAAAAAATAAATCGCAAAAACAAAGTTTTAAAATGTTGAAACGACAGCGTTAGTTGAATATCGGCATAGATTGTCTCCCTTACCTTCAATATTTAAATTGTTATTTATATAAACACCACAATTTAGGCTGATTTATGGGAATCACAGATGCCATCTCTGCCTAAAAGATTAATGTGAGAATATTCTTTCTCCTTCATACCTTTAATTTATGTTTCAACCTGTTTTTGTGCTCCATAAATAAAAGCGTCTCGAGTTAACCTCAGGTTATACCGCAGACTATAAATCACCACGGGAACCGCCTGAGGTGAAAAGGAAAACATGGAGTGGAAAGATAAAAATAAAGAGCTGTGAGTGCCGGGTTTTCCTGTCACATATCCGCCTTACATGCAGAGCTGAAAAAATGTGGTGGTGATGTAATCACCCAGGTGCAGCAGTGCTTTGTGACCACAGCACTAAATGGGTCAGAGCAGCTGCTGCTGCCCCCAACTGGGTCCAAACAATGCGAGTGCAAAGGTTCAAACCTGCAGCAGAGCAAACGTCAGGCGCTTCTCGCTACAGAAAACACAGAGGGTCTGCAGGAAGCACCCGAGGCCCTGCAAAAAACTGAAATCAAAGGAAGGAAGCAACTGCTGCACAAAAATCCAATAAATGTCATCTCGATCATTCAAAGTTTCACAGATCGTGTACTGAAATGATTTCAGTGACTTGATGGCCTTTTCTTTTACTGCCAGCCTCGAGACTATCATTACAGTTTAAGCTTCACCAACAGAAAGAAGTGTGTCTGCTGTTGGTCGCTGAGCGTAACGAGCGCTGCAGGGAGGCAGTCTGCCAGCAGATATGAATGAGACCAACAGAATGTGATAGGGATCTGCGGGCAGGAGGAGAGGGGGGGCCGTGATGAACGCATGCATCAATGCTGCCTCTGTGTCCGTGTGTCACTGTACGAGTCACGAGTGGATGTGGTTACATCACCTCTCCCAGAAACGTGAGTGTGGGCTTCCTGTGAACCCTGGGAGGACAGACGGAGTCCTAACAAGAAAAATCTACAACTTAACCAACAATCAAATATTCATGCTGAGGACCGTCAGTCAATATGGGCATTATTCTACTTTCACAAGTTACTGCTCCAGTGACTCTGTGTGTGTGTGTGACTCTGTGTGTGTGTGTGTGTGTGTGTGTGTGTGTGTGTGTGTGTGTGTGTGTG
>JAVDPK010000290.1:147688-166338 GCA_034780415.1 Cichlasoma orientale | reverse complement strand
TGACCGATAACAGCGATTCGCCCTCTGGCAGTCCCTGGTCACTAGGGAAAACTGAGCATTACCCAACCGAGCGGTGAACAGCTGCTGCATGTTGGTGTGTTTTTGGTTGCTAGCAGATTGCCAGTATTACCTGTAATTTGCATGAAAGTCTTGCTGTAAATATTCGACATTTACTCTGAGTCACGGGAGCCTTCAGGCCTCCAAGGTAAAAACTGGACCTCACCGCTTTGGCCAGCTTTTATTTTGAAGGTGAACGGCGTCCACTTCCTTCACAGTTTCACTGCCTCTTAGCAAGCAGTTTGAGAGCGTCTGCAGACAAGTCAGCATCTTCAGTGCAAACTATGGGCGACCAAGGCAATCTCCAAAGCAATGAAAGTAGGCCTTTGGTGCAACACCGTGTACCTCTTTGTGACCATTTTCAAGCTACCAACTGCCAGCAGCCAGGCTGGCACATTTTTCCCTAGCAACTGGTGGTAGCCAGATGGGTGCTGAGCAGTCTATAGGCCTGTGTGACTGGGCCCTCAGGCTGTGCCTAAAATCAGTGAGATTATAACAGACTCACCAATACTGGAACAGTCAAACAAAATTACACCATTATAAACATCAGGTAGGAGCCGGTACTCTCTTTACCTTCTGTGTGGGAACTTTTGGGCTGAATGGACTGAACAGCTCGTCTTCATCAACACTGGATGTACTCAGGCTCTTCATCCTCTCAGCTGCCTCCATCCTCCTCCTCTCGATTTCTTCCTTCATGCGTCTCCTCTCCTCCTGGGAGTCACATCAAAAACACGCTTCAGCTCCACAGCTCAAAAAAAGTTAAAGCACTCTTTCACATTATATGTACTCACTGATAAAAAAACACGGATTGGACGTTCCTTATAGTTTAATAATGGCTCCTTATATTATATCCACCTTAAAGAAAAGCTACGAGTTCACGGTTTAGTTCAGGGTCAAAGCACTGGAGCTGATTTGGGGGATTTGAAGTGCGGCTCAGACATGTTACCTCTGCTTTTTAAAAAAAGACAACATGAAACTTCTGTTCATTTCACCCCAAAATAAACAGCTTTTACGTGAAGCTCAGCATCATGTTCTGGATTCCTAACCCCCTCCTGCAGTTGTGTACATATCTATGTGCGTCTAGCATTAGCTTTTGTTGAGGCGTGATCACCTCTTCCTTGGCCAGCCGCTGTTGCTCTTCCTCCTCCCTCCGACGCTCCTCTTCCTGCCGGACCCGTCGTCTTTCCTCCCTCCTCCTCTTCAGCTCCTCCAGCTCTTGCTCAGCCTCGGCCTGTCGCTGTCTCAGTTGCTCCATCTCTTGGCTCTCCTTCTCCTGGAGGCTCCGCCGGATCTTCTCCAGACGCTGCTCCGTCTCGAGGATGGCCTCCGCCTCCTCTGGTTCCACAGCTCTGCTACACACGACACTAAAAAGGTATAAAACAGTCTGATTTAGGCCCTGGCTCTGGACCCAAACAACAACAAACTAAATATTTGTCATTTTTCTCTTGTTGTCACATAAATAATCGACCGCTGCTTTAGCTTTGAAAGTCGATGTAACAAAAGGTGCATAATTAAGTAGGAAGAAAGGCAGATATTAAAATAGCCGATGAAACGCGTTACACACCCCGTGGATCTCTTTGCCTTGGTAATAAATGATGTCACTTCCTCATTGGCTGCGTTGCCGTTTGAGTTGCTGTGTTTTGGCTCTTGGTGAAGAAAAACCTTCGATGTGTAGGAGACTTTCACTTCCCTTCTTTTCTCCACCTGTTTATGAAAGGTTCAATAAAAACAGATTTTTTAAAAACACCTAATATCATTTTTAAGAGAGCTGATAAACAATTTATTAACATTTGTGAGTTGTGACTTACTCGCTTGACTTGGACTTCAGAGACTTTTATATTGATCTTTGTGTAACAGTAAAGGAAACCTTGTGGATAACCCTTACATCTCTTCAGTGGTTCTTACAGGTTACTGTAGCTCTTAAAATGAACAGATGCCTGAATCCCCCCCTCATCATGGTGGAGGGGTTTCTGTCACAGTGTTCTCCTGGTAGTATCTCCAGGTCAAAGTGTTCCTGGGTGAGGAGCCATGCTAAGCACATTTAAAAAGACACCTACTTTATAAAGAGACATACTAGAAACTAAGTAACATTGCCTGAGACAGCGCCCTCACCTATGTATGGCCATGAGCTGTGGGTACTGACTGAAAGGACATGACGGTGGATACAAGTGGTAGACATGATCCTCTGGAAGGTGTCAGCCTTAAAGCTGGTGTGAAGACCTCATTCAAGAGGGGCTCAAAGTGGAACCACTGCTCCTCAACATCAGAAGGAAGCCAGTTAAGGTGATTCAAACATCTAGGATGCCTCTTTAGATGCCTCCTAGGTGAGGTGATTTGGGGATGTTGAAAATGCACTGGAGGAGACCCCGGGGGACCCAGGACACGCTGGAGACATTATGTCTCTCGGCTAGCTTGGTAAAATCTAGATGTGCCAGAAGAGCTGGCAGATAGCGAGAGGGACGTCTGGGCATGCTCAGACCGTTACACCTGCAGCTCATAATCAATCTGAATCAAATCTCAATCTTTGAGATTTATAAGATTTGATGTGACCCAACTTTGGCTCATTGTAAAGGACTAAGGACTCGTCTTACTAACAGACTTATTTGGCCCGGATTGTGTTGACTAAGTTAAATCTTTATTTGGACTAATATCTGTAATATGATCTTGGACATTTCTCCACAGACAGCTCAGTTGTTCAGTGAGGAAGTCTTACCTCAGTATTTGGCCTTTGAAGCTCTTCAGTCCTCTTTGAGACCAGTTCCTCCCTCTTTCTTTGTTCCTCCTCCCTCTGTTTCTCCCTCTTTGCTCTCTCAGCTCGGATCATTTCTTCCTCACGTTCCTTCCTCCTCTCCATCTCAGCCCTGTCTCTCTCTTCCTGCTCCTGCCTCTGAAGTTGGAGAGATGTGACGGAGGCCTTGATGCCCTTTATGGGTACAGCTTTGTTTACTGTGTCCTCCTCTTCGTACTCGTCTTCGTATGCGCCCCGGCTGAGCTCCTGCAGGCGCTGCTGCCTCCGTTTCTCTCTGCGTTGAGTCCAGTCGCTGAAGCCTTCGTCCTCCTCCAGAGACTGAGAAGCATTTGGCTTCAGGCCGCTGTCGTACCTGAGGAAGACAGAGATGGGGAAAGAGTCAGGACAGCCAAGCATGTTTAACAAACACCCAACACCGGGTCATATACTGTATCGTTTGCATCCTAGTACTCTAATAAAATATGATGCAGCATCAAACAAATGTGGCTGCATTCTGCTTGAATCCTGCTGTTATCAGGCATCAAAGATCCACCAAGCGGGTTCTGTTTTTCCAAATGTGCTTTTCTTGATGGGGGTGTAACTTTTAAGCATGAGTCATCATACTGCATTCAGTGGGAATGGGAACTCTATGAAAAACCCAAGAAAGAGCCACCAGAATTCCTAACAGACTGTAATCACTCGTTACAGCTCCGTTTCTCCATCGCTCCAGCAGCCGAGTCATCAGAATAGCTGATGGGGCCTCAGACTGCTACCTTGGGCGATGTTCCCTCAAGTTGGACTTCCACAGTTTATTTCAAACCTCAAAACAGCGAATACAACTCTGATAGTCCGATAGCTCGGTGATTGCTGTGTACGAGACTCTAAGCACATGACAATATGTTTGAAAGAAAAGTAATGACATCAGAATATCTTCAAACATCTGCAGAGATCCAGGAAAACAGATCAAGTGCAGAATGGCCTTCAGACCTAAATGTGTCATTGGAAACATTCTGAATGCGCCAGCACCAACATAAACAAAACATTTGGACACATCATGAAACACGAGGTTGAGCTCATCCTATTCCATAAAAGTCAGCTTTAAAACACACATGGGTGCACTTTGCTGCTGATGCCATTCGCACTGACTCATTTCCAGTCTATAATATTGGTCAAATCTGCAGCTGCTCAGGTGAGTCACTGAGGTGCTCAGGCCCCTCCAGCTCTGCCTGCTTCCCTCTGCACACATCAGCCACAGGAGGAAATGCCGGCAGAATGCAGCATACAATCCAACTTACTGCTATTGAATCTTTGAACCTCAATTTTGGCGTTAATTATTGAGTGCCAATTATGTGCAGTTTACGTGGACTTACTGCTGATTCAACAATCAGAACAGCATCTCCAGCTCAGTCCTGCTGATTAAAGTAACGCGTGTTTCGTGTCTTCAGGAGCAGAAAGGAATTCACTCAGCAGATGATTAAGATACTCTGTCAGCCGGTGGAGCCCCACCAATGGTGGCAGCCTCTGCCTGAGCTCTCAGGAACTAATCTGTTCTAACGAGCAGCAGTGTTTCCGAACGGAGACCGCCGCCATCAAGTCAGCACCTGCACCGAGTCCTGATAGGAAGGAGTCAGTCGAGGTTCTGATGCATTTTTGACAACTTGCTTTATTTTATGACTGGAAAAAAAATGAAGCCACACTCTAGGTGTCAGTAACTGCAGCTCCTCTAACGGCCTCCTGAGGCGGTCTCCAAAGGACTCCCATGTTGAAATTCCCACCTCAGCAGTACCGGACTGCATCCCATTTGTAAATATTCAGGCTTCATTTTTCTGCCTCGGTGCTTGAAATCAATGCACTAAAACATGCTGAACGTACGATCTCCCACAAACTTATCTGCTCACTAACCTTTACTGACAAACAGCCATTCCTCCTGTTTGCTAAAAAACAGCAGATTTCACTCATTTTCTAGTCTTTTTGGATTCAAGTATATATTTTGAGCTGTCTTCAGTAGGAACCAGTGGGCTTGGTCAGGTAGATGTTAGAAGAAAGCATCAACTGTCAGCACTTCTGAGCTCACTGCAGCAGGATATCCTGCTGCAAAGTTATGGAAAGGGGATTTCAAACCAGCATTACATCACCTGCATCTCACACAGAACACCTTTCAATTAGAGGCTGCGGCAGTGGGGCTACCTCACACTGAGTCACCGCAGCTGCAGCTGAGCCTGTGATGTGATGCAGGAAAAGGTGTTGGAGGTGCACGCTATAATTAAGAGCCTGAAATTAAAAGTCAGCTGAGACACCGCAAGCTTTGACATGGATGCTTTGTAGTAGACATTCTTTGGCGGTTGTGTAATGAGAAGGCAGCTGCGTGTTTGTCTTCATGTCCATAGGACGGGATGGAAGAGGTTGTTTGCGGTATTTCCCAGTGGAAGCATTTGCTTAATGTTAAAGGCGTCGGTGAAGGGCCGTATAGCAGCGAGGCAGTGGACTGCAGGGAAACCGCTGCAGAAGCAGGCTTGAGCTTCATCACTGGGAAACATGACGACAAAAATCTATAAACTGCATCATCACCAGGAAATTAAAAGAAACACGCAGGCACATTTAGCAGCTTGTACAGGAAGTGATTGGACACGAGATGAGTGAATGAATAATGTTTGCACTTAATAGCTTCCTGGGTTCTCATGACTGCACGGGGAAGGAATTCCACCATATTTAGGTTTGTTATACTTCCATGATTTAGAGTGAGAACGTAGCCACACAGCTAATTCTGCTGGGAAACCCATGCACGCTCAGGTTTGCAGGCTTTGACATTTCATTGGTCAGTTTGTGAGATTCTCATGTTGCCACAAAAGCAATGGGTTGGAATAATAATTCATATCAATCCTGATAGCAGGAATTCTGTAACGCCCAAAGGTTTTATCCCACCCTACCCACAGAAAGGCTGTCTGCTTTATAACAGCTGAGAATATGCAGCCAGTCGTGTTGTTGCAATGATGACAGCTCCGTTTGCAGCTCCATGATGTCACAGCTCCATGATGCAGACCCACTCGTGTCACAGGAAACACTTCCCTGATGAATTTACAGTCTTACTGAAGACAACACGATGTTAATGTTGCACATTATGGCCCCGATTAGAGTCAAAAAGGAGGCTAAAGCTGGAGATGATTTCATAGTGATTAACAAGTGGTGATATAGTGTGCTCCGTCTCAGTCTGTCACTCATTACGTCTGGCTTCAGTACACCCAGACGGTCATGGGGGAAAACGCTCAGCTCGAGACTTCATAACGAGACTCCCTTAAAAAAAAAAATGGGTGATATCACAGAGGCCATTTTTTAAACACATACTGTGCATCATGTACTTCTACAGGAGCTGCCTGTAAGTGAGAGGTGGTGTGCTGCAGACTGCAGTTGATGCACATATTCCAAAAGTGCTGGATACGTCCCAGCAGCTTCCACAGAAATGCTGCATTCAGCACCAACAGCATAAACAGATTCTTTATATTCTAAACATGCATGTTGTTTTCTGCTCCGCCTGTACTCACATGTCCTCTGGCAGCATCTCGCCCTCTGGTGAGGACTCTCCCGGCGCCGGGCCGCCGTTCCTCCAACGTAAAGACTCTCGAGCTCGCCGACGGCGCTCCCTCTCCACCTCCTCGGCATCCTCGACGCTCCTCTGGGCCGTCAGCCTGGTGAGGAGTGAAGACTCAGTTTAAAGCCTGTAAGCAGCTTTGCACACATACTGTAGCCAGCTGCATTGGCTTCTCTATGACTTATATTTCTCATTATTTTATTCATGCACAACAGCAACTACAATTTGGTGCACGTGAGCAAAAACAGACTCACACCTCACGTGTGTTTAAAAAAACAAACAGTGTTACATTTTTTTGTGCAACATTTATACATGTGTGATAATCAAATGCTTGACTACTCTATTTTTTTAGTCTTATTCCACACGTCAGATCAAAGACATGAAGTTTTCCAGCAATATTTACTGCAATAAACTTGTGAATGCCCTCCATTTTTCCTGATTTTTTTTGAGTAGTCAGTACTTTCCCATGTAGTATTGCTCCACATAGTGTACTTCTTTCATCAGAGGTGTTGGGAAACATTAAAACCTTTGTCATGTATCACAGATGACCCAGATTCCTGACTCATGGCCGTCTCCCTCCTGGATTTGTGAACAGTGAGTTTCTGAGGCGGGAGGAGGCCAGAAGAACCTCTGCCGGGCCTCGGATGAGAAACCGCCGCCCATGTATGTGCCAGACAAACATGTCAGCACGCGTGCTCTACCTCATGTCAGCGTGACATCACAATATTTATGACAAACACACTGAAACGTTCCCAGTGCCTTGATTTACACTGACACCAGAAGATTTAAAGGCAGCGCCTCGTCTTATATGGAACTGGTAATAAAAAAAAAGTTTCACATTTTCTTAGTTTGGTGGTAAACAATGGATTGTTACAAAATACACATCTTTTTGCTCTTGTCCATATTTATAGCTGAAGGCATTATAAAGAAATCATTTTAATGTATTTATTATTTACTGGTCAGAACTTTGCGTTTATTCAGCTTCTCCCCCAGAAGAGCACCTGGAGGACTAACAGGTCAACAGGCTCCACTCAGGGGTCGAGTTACTAAGCTCACATTTGGCTCCTATGTCACTGATAGATTGCTAATGGCTCCCAGGCTTCATCTGCTCCTCCACCCTCTTTATTTATTTCTTTTTTTAAATGGATCTCTGACCCTTACAGACCTGGAGACTTATTTTTGGTCCAGTTCTGCAGCGTCACCTCCTCCGACTCCTCGCTCGTCCTCAGATCTCAGGTTTAGTTTACATCATCAGAACAGACTGAAGCTGCTCTTTGTTTCAGCGCTGGTTTCTTTTTTACAAAATCCCCCCAAACAGAAGCGAGCTGTAATTAAATATACAACATTCAGCTGTAATGAGTGGACAGCTTCCTCCATCCTGAGTGTTCACCACTGAAATGTGGAACCTGAAGCACTTGCAGCTATTGAAGCAGAGGCTGTCTGTGACAGGACAAAGTAACCAATGAAATGCTGGCAGGAACCCCAGGATATCAGGTTGGGTGGAAACTGGAAAGAAGCATCAGCTGAACCTGCAGACGTCACTTGAATGAGGCGTTTCCAAAGGAAACACTAGAAAGCATGGATACAGGCATGGCTGGAAACTGGCCGGTCAACCTTTTGACAGAATGTCCTCAGGAGTGGGCGGAGACCAAGTGATCATGTCCTTCTCTGAGGTGGTATGAGGTCACACTGGTGGAGTTTAGTATTCCACATCAGGGGGTCTTAGATCACTTCTAAAGTCAGCTGTTAATACATCTGCTGTCCTACCTGACATCCAATGAACTGTCCTGACACGCTGACCGCTGCTCCTCTCGTTTCCTCCACTTCAACATGCAGACTATTAGTTTTCTGGGCCACGTCAGCAAAACGCCCTGCTGACCTACATCCATCCGTAGCCGGCCCCTCCACCCCGCCCCTGCTTTCATTTCCTTTAGCTCGTCCTTGCCTGCAGGAAGGGTGAAAAACTGACCGGAGGAACGGAGCTCATCACTATCCTGGTTCAGAACCTCTGAATCTCAGGAAGCTTTGCTGTGCAGTAAAAAGGGCCAAGTTTGTAGGCTGGGATTAAGAAAGGAGATGTCATCTTTTTGTCCCAGGGACAGAGATAGCAGCCTTAAAAGGGGAGGAGCTAAAACAGCTCATTTCAACTGGGCCTTAGACAAATAAGGATTATTTTGATGTGTGAATCACACAAAGCTACTCTAGAAAAGTCAAAGAATTACAATAAATAAAAGACTTGGAAATGAGCATCGGTGATGAAAAATACCAGGACAGAATAATTAACGCAGAATTTGATTAACCTGGCTGTACAGCTCCAACAGGTGGAACAGAAAACTGTTGGCAGAGTATCTGCAGTTAATATGGCATTAACCAATTTTAAACTGAAATGACCTCCAAACTAGTTAATAATCCTGCGTGAGCCTTAAAGCGGAGCGGTGATGAAGCCTGGCTCTGGCTGCTTGTTGTCAGCAGTTTGGGTGCTGAAATGTGCCAAGCTTGGACCGAGCAGACCGCCCGAGTGAAACTCTCTGCCCTCTCGTTATGTTTGCCTTCTGTAATCAGCGCTGTGGGATCCTGTCATGCTTGGCAGCTGCTCAAACAACTGATTGAGGCTAAATGATTAATCTCCATCAGAGTGTTTTTAAAGTGCCGGGATTACCGTCAGCTTTACTTCCCCCTCATCATCATCTGGTTTTTCAAAACCAAATCATTTGTTCATGTTTAATCAGCGCTGCAGAGCAGAGGCCTCTCCCGGCCCAAACCTGGCTCACAGCCTGGAGCCTGTCTGTACTCTGTCGGGGTAGTTTTGCCTCTGCGCACAATTAAAACAAGTCCGCAGCGCTCGCTCTACCTCAGCAGGCATCAGACAGGTTTTTCTACCAGTCCTGGTTGTTTTTCTGTAAACTGACTCCACAGGCATGACTGAGCACGCCGCTTCCCTGAACCTGTCCTCGGATAACGGCCGACGGAGTGCCCTTGAGCCCCGGAGGTCAGCGTGATTGACAGATTACACAACTGAGATGACAAATCAACAAGGGGGAACTGAAGAGGACAGGTTCAACCGAGCAAAGTGCTTACAGTAAATACAGCAGCAGATGTGGATCATTAAGCTTCTGAAAAAGCATTTTAAAACGGTTTCTTCTAAGACGGCGCCGCTTTTATTGAGCAGTAAATATCTTTCCATCCTTCTTGGACTTTTCAGACCTCAGCATTTGCACTTTGGGTGCCACCACGTTGTTGTTTTGGAGCCAAAAGGTTCCAATCTAAAGACGGGAGGGTTGGTTAGTAAGCTGCATCCATAAACTGCTCAGGTGCAGAAGATAACTGGTAATGTTTAACACAAATAAAACACAAAGATCTGCACCTCACAGCAAACCTCATCATTTTTCAGATAATTCAGCACCAACATGGTGAAGAGGTGCAGGTCAGTGATTCTGATTAACAGATGAGAGCGAGCAGCCGGCTGCACCTTCATGAAATCCAAACGTGTTCTAGACACTGTTCATTTTTGGGAATGTGATCATTTCTGCTGAGTCGATGGGGACTCGTGTGCACTTCACTCTTAACCCTGAAAGGCTGCCATCTGCATGAAACAAATATCCCGTCTGATGTGAGTCTAAAGGAAAATTAAAATTACGTCCCAAAATGCTGCACTGTTTCTTTAAGGAACGGCTCCTTGTGTTTTGGAGACACAGCCGGTTGCTAACGGATTTAATAAAAGAAAAAGAAACTAAGCTTTGTAATCACCAGCATTTGTAGCAACCAGTAGAAACACGACACACACACACACACAGAGCCACAAACCAGATAAAAGCTTTGCCACCTGCCAACAGAGCCACTAAACCACACACTGCTACCCTCTCCCTGCCTGCACTTGTCCAGGCTTTAACTTTATTGTGCGACCATGTTTCACCGGAAAAAGAACAAAGGAGGGTTTCATTTCAGGAGCAGTGAGGTTAATGTATTAAAAGCTCGGCTGCTCTTTTGTAAGCACACACGCCGTCATCGCAGGGATGACTGGCTTGAATGACATAATAACATGGTTTGCTTTCAGCCTGGAAGACCGCCAGGCTTCGTGGCACAGGCGAGGACGGTGGGAAGACGTTTTTGAGGTGAGGTCACCGCTGTGCTGGAACAAGTCAGAACAGCGGAGGGCACTGAATCACTCAGTGAAAAAGATGCCATGTTCCCATTAAAAAAGTCACAGGAGTCACAGACGAGCTGTGAGGAAGCAGCCGGGGAGCAGAGCTGTTACAGGTCTGCAGAGTTCATCTCCACAGAGTGCTGAGAAGCTTGCAGTAAAGTTACAGGATGCTGACAGGGTTATTGTACCAAACACCTTAGAGTTCCAAACCATTTGTCTTAAAGTGCAAGTTTTGGCTGTAATTTGAGGGCTTTGACAAAAGTGTGAAGCTGTTCCTGATGGACTTGTTTTGTTTGTGCAGCCCACAGATCAGCTGTTCCACCTGCACTCTTCTTTAACTCACATCAAAACGCAAACGTCACATTTGGAATCGTTTCCAGAGCCGTGACTGGCCCACATCTGTCCACAAAACAGCGTTTGGCTCAATGATCTAATTACATGAGAGGCCCTGAATATTTAAGCATTATGATTTAGCTTCTCAAATTAATGTAGCTCAGAACTGTTCTTAAAGAGGTTTTGGTACACTGATAAAAATACCAAAAAAAAAAAAAAGCGTCGCTGTCCAAAATAACTGCATGTCTCAGAGACACTCCCAGTACATAACAGTGCTGTTATATTACTGAACAGTTCATGGGAGTCAGCTCCGAATTGACTGCCGTAATGTGAAAAAGCCTATTTTATTAAAAATTATCGCTGAAATTGAATCTTTGCAGCAGGTTGAATATCAGCGCTCAAATACTGACTTTAGGGTAGAATTCATTTAAGCCAGCAAAGCTTGCAGGCAGAGCGCCCTCCACACACTGCTGGACATTTAGTGGCCAGTTGATTGAAATCTTAGCAACTCTTTAAGATTTCCCTGAGTTGAACGCTACAGGTGTCACATGAGGCCTGCGATCTGAGAATATGGACCTCTGTAAAATGCGTTTGCAAAAATATTAGCAGTTACAGATGACCAGCCAATGATGTCAAATACTGTAGTTTAAGACGGGCCTCTGTAAGAGGGGCTGCACGGCCATATAATCCATCATAATCATGTGCTTTAGCATTCAAAGACAAACTGATAGTGGTCCCAGCATTGAGCCTTGGGGCACTCCATTAACACCAGCAATCCAGTTTCAGCCACGCCCGTTAACGTCCCCACAGCGAGTTCCTGCTTGATGGATCGTTTTTAAACAAAGTCGTGATTTTTTTTCAATAAATCCTTTAAACGATATCACAGCCAGGCATCCAGAAACAAGCTTTTAGCTCTGCTGAACAATCCACAGCCTAAAGACTAGACTGAAATAACTCAAACGGGAACTTATTTTTATTTTAAAACCTGATCTGAACAATGATGTGATGCGCCTGGCGCTTTTCCTGCAGTGGCATCAGGTCAAAATTGCCACATATTTTGGAAAATCCCTTTAAAAGCCTTTGATGGCTTGGCACTGAAATCTGTACAGACATTAAAGCCTCTCAAAGAATGAATTACAGCCCAGAAACATTTATACAGTCACATTCCTCTTTGGATGAACTGTAATCACTCTGGTGATCCTCTTATTTTATTTCATCAAATTATTCATTTTACCATTAAATCAGTCCTTACAGGATAAGTGGAGGAGAATGGATGGATGGAAATCAGTACTGAATTCTGGACCTAATGCCTTCAAACATGAGCCTCAGCCGGGCCATATTTATGGCATGCAAACACTAAACATCGTCCCCGTGAAACAGTATGTTACCTTTACACTCTCACATGCTCAGATCACTGCTATGCCTGACTACAGAGGCACTAACATACCTGCAGACTCTTGGTATGCCATTTGCATTAATTATCTTCCAAAATCATGCTGTGGTACCCGTGAACTGTGTGTGCAGGAAGCAGGAAGACCAAAGAAATTAACTTCATGCTTCTTGTGCTTTAAGCAGAGCCTTGCAGTGCACAGGTGCCTATATTTGCTCACCCTGATAACAGCTCAAACATTTCTGACATGGAAAATGTGCCTAAATATTTCCGCTCCAGCCGTGCACCTCCGAATCAGTAAACCAAGGGCACTGCGCCCTGTAAACAGGCTAAAACTTCCGCATCTCTTTGGAACAGGAAACAAAGGTTTTATGTCCTGATTCAAGTGATTCAAACGTCCTCGTTCCGTTCTGGTATATCTTCATTTAGAGCGGTGAAATCAAAGACACCCGGACCTGCAGAGGTCCATGAATGATTATCTCAAAGGGCTTTCAAGAAACCCTAAGAAAGAGCCGTTCACAGTGGTCTGTTTGGGTGGGTTAGTGCTGGACTTCTGTCAGCTGATGGAGCAAAGTGCCACCTGAAAGGCAAAGAAAAGGGAACAGAGAAGCTAGATTCCCACATTGCAGTAATAAAGCTGAACAGTGATCAGATCCTGCAGGCAGACACAAATAGTCTTGACTGGAACTCCAGCAGCATCCCAGAGGCAGTAATCACCATGTTATGGCTGGATGTCTGGGTGTCCAACCCCCCAAACATACCAGCCCACTTACCCCTGAAGTCTGGGAATCCTGCAGGTTTGATTGCACACAGGCTTTAATGGAGAGGACGAGTGAGAAACCTGCCGTCAGAAAAACACAAGAAAGTAACCGCAAGCAAACGTTTGTCTCTGCAGACTCCAAATATTCAGTAAACACGGATCAAAGGAAAGTTCTAGAAGTGAGGGAAGAGAATCTTCTGCTCCATGAGAATCCAAACAAACCAAAATGCAGCGAGGGCATCTTCCCCCGGGCAAACAAACAAGCTGTCCTTCATGCATCTGAAGCTTATTTTATATTAAAGAGGCAGAAAACGAGGCGGGGGGGGGCTGAAACGTCTGAGAACAGAATCTGGGAAAGTATTTGCTATGTGAAAGAGTGGAGCAACAAGTTACTGCAGTGATTCATGTATTAAAACTATAACATGTATTCTTATAAATTAGAAGAAGGTTACCTGATGCTCTCTCCCATCTCTGAATGTCCACCTTAAAATGGAAACCAATGCAAACTACAGTATCATTTACTGCTTATAACGGTCTGATTGTGCCTTTTGCAGCTGTGGTGGATGATCATGCCCTTTTTCTGTTAGTCCACTGTGAGCGCGCTCAGCTCGAGGGCATTTTCACCGTCCATACACTGAATATCAAAAAAGGAAAAACTAAAATCTACGAGGGAATCTGGTGCAAACTGCTCAAACCCAAATTTACAGTACTGGGTGCAACTTAGAAGCTGAAAAACAGATGTGCTGCGTGTGAGCGCAGATAACAGGAAGAGAGAGATGTTTTTGGTGCCTGGGTTTTTAGGCCATCACGTAATGTTTACTAAAGCGAGAGAGATAAAAAGCTGTCGTCTGTTCTCAGAGATACGACCCCCAGAAACAGGAAGCCCCGCTGTGTTTACTTTCCCTCCATCCCTTTAATGAGGATAACCTGCAGGGGGGGGAGGGTTCAGGGCCCCCGTCACTCAGCAGCTCACTCCACCCCACCTCCCCCCAAACACATTCCACGCTCTCTCGTCTCACTGTATCGCAAACACTCAGGAAACCTAACCGCGTGTGGGGGATTTGAAGGTCAGAGGTCGCAGCGCTCGGGCTGTTTTGAAGCAGGTATGCCTCCTGGATGACATCACCGCTGCGGGCTGAGCCAGGCATCACCAGGCTGGCGGGGGTGGGGGGTGTTTTGTCTCCCACGCAGAGCTGATTAAGAACAGATCACCTCCCTGCACGCCTGCCTGCCTTGACCTGCTGCAATGATCTGAGCTCACTCTGATGATATTCTCTGAGTTTGTGTTTATGTCCAAGTCTACCTCAGTATCAAAGCAGCCACAGCTGCTGCCTCTGACATCATATCTGTAGTAAACTGCACCACCCTGTTAAAGACATCAGCCCAGGTGGAGGACCCACATATTTCCCTCCCCTCGATCACAGAGGGTCCGCCAGTGTGGCATCGTTTCCCCTCACGTCTCTCTTCATGCAGAGTGTGCATCAGAGCCGCTGTCCCCTTAAAACACTGCAGGTGCTCTCTGGCCCACACACGCAGGTATTTTAGGATGAAGGCTTTTCTGCGAGTTGTGACCTTTGAACACAAAATGAGTTGCACGCCACTGAAAAGGAGACATTAATGAAATGCAGCATTCAAAGCTTTGAGCTTGTAACTGATTGGCCAGCACGGGTTCAGGGTCATGCCACCGCCTGTTTTGACACGCTGTTGATCGTCCTTCAGTTGTGTTTGTGTTTTCATCCATGCAAAGATTAGATTTTAAAGCAGTGCTTATCTTTCTCTAACAAATAAGGAGAAGACAGCATTAATTACTGGCACTGTGACATCAGTTTACAAACTGCAGGTCAGATTTTCAGGAGGTTTTTCCTCGAGTTTGATGTTTTGAAATTCTTCTATTTAGGAGGAAACATTTTAAGAGGCACTTTGGTGTTGTGCAAACAAGCTCTCCACCGCTGCGCTCGCTGCCATGAGCACACACAGCTTTCAGTTTTCAAAAGTGGACCCACTGCAGACCTGCCGTAAACCCGATGTCGTCCTCTGCATGCAAACACTTCCAGTCGTATAGACGCTCATCGGAAAACTGTGACCGCAGTAAATACTTCCACTTCACAGCTAACAAAGCAAAAAGATGGTTTTGAAATTTAAGGTCATTATCAGGGTCAAAAAGAAAGATTGTCCAGGGTGTGGTGATTGGCTGGAGACTGTCAGTCACGAGTCATCAGCCAATGAGAGTGAGGTGTGCTCAGTTTCTCCATCACATGCCTGTTTCAAAATCTTCAAGATGTCAGTGACATCATAACAGGACGTCACTAACCAGTGGGTGAGGTCATGCGCTACGTCATTCTGTTATACACAGTCACTGAGTAAAGTACCACTGAGCGATGCGTTACAGGGCTACAAATCCAAGAGTAATGCTCCGCCTTTCCAGCTCCCATTTAAGCTCAATAATGAAGGTATATGAAGGGGCTGAAACGATCAGTGAATCTGATCACAGCTGTCGATAAACTGTTTCTTTATCCTGAACACACAGAGGTTCAGGATAAGATCGCACAGGCGGGTAAAGAATTAAAATGTTGTTGAAATTGTTGCCAAATAACGCTCAGCTGCTCTAAAAGATGAACTGTTCCGTGAATGTCGACTTGAGCTCATTTGAATATTCAGGAGTTCCTGAAAATGATGTGATGACCTTTTAAATGATTATAAAACAAACAAAAGGAGAAGAAATGGGGAAGACCATAACTTTAAAAGTCACTAAAAGAAACGTCTAAACAGTCTGGATGAAACTAGCCTCTTTAATAACTACACACACACACACACACACCCATGGACTGTGAGTCTGAGTGCCTTCCATGTTTGAGCTGCACTCTTTCTGCTGTTACGTCATTGCTACTGTCAGCTCCTCCAGACTGAGCACATCTGCTGAGCGGACTGAATCAGAGTGAGACGCTGCCTCCTCCAGCTGTTGTCTGTGCATAAACACGCGGCCCGGAGAGCCGTTCTCGCCGTGACTCAGAGGGTTGCGCCGAGCCCCCTGATTACGACACCTCCAGAGTCACCGAGACGCCACGAACGCTGGCGGGCCACTCACTCAGCACTGTCGAGACAGTCTATGACAAATGCAAGCATCGGTTTTCTGTGGAGAAATTCTGAGTCATGGGAAAGTCTCCAAACAGAAGGGAGAGGTCACACATTGATCAGGATCCTGTCCTGACCGCGCTGTTCACACATGAGCACAGGCAGAAATGTATCCTAGGATTATGAGCCTGATTCAGATCACAGCAGACCCAAACAGATGCTGCAAACTGGCACAATGTCCAGGAACAGCTGAGGCTGCTGAGGAGCTCATTCATTCAGGCCACACTGGTTTTCCAGAGGCTTCCACTGTCTTAGATACAGTAAGCCAAGAGCCACACACTGGATACATTAATCGTGCTAAAAGGTTACAACGAAAACATTACCAGCATAAATGTGACACTTAAATTGGGCTCCATGTTGCCAAGGATCAGATATGAACTACGGGAGGAAAGGCCGTGCTTTCAGATGTGCTCGTGCTTCTCGGGATGCTCTCACTGAGATCAGTTTGTGAGCTGGACTGAGATGGTCCACAGGCGGGTTCTGGCCCTCACATGTTGCCCATGTGTGATCTAACAAGTATCCTGTTATGACGTGTGGGATTTGAGAAATGGGTTTCTGACCCACTCGTGGCATTAAATCATAAATCAGCGTTCTCAGAATCTGTGGGATTCAACCCGTGGTGAACAGGAAGTGATGAACATGAGATCGAGACTACAACAGACCGCCGAATGAAACCGGACACGTAAGCTACGGTTTCTGTTTCCCCTCAACAGCCGGCACACGGATGCCCCTCCCTAAGCCCGGCTGTGTCAGGAGGGCTCTGCCTGTTCAGAGTTTCTCTGTGACGGAACAAGAACGCCCAAAGACGGCTGCTGCTGTGAACAAATTCAATGGAACTGATCACAACTGCCAATGAACCGATCAAATGAAACGACGGCTGACGTGTTCTGTCGTGTTTTGTCTGAACTCATTAGATGGTGGAAGTTTGGAAAATCCTAAAATCTGAAACTGAAGAGTGAAAGTGTGGGAAGAGGACGGAGCTGAGCTGAGCTGCGGGGCCCTGGACACAAACATGAATATGGGTCACGACTGCTTTGATCTTGTGGCACCGTCTCAGCACGAGACTGTTACATGAAGATGATGAGGCTCCAATATGAAATGATGGTTTTTGGTTTCCCTCACACCTTCTGAAGGACGGTACCTCCCATTTAATCAGGACCGTCTGCTCCAAAACTCATCTGACCAGATGTGGCAACACTGAGAGCCACGAATTTATTCCTGAGTGACTGACCGATCAAACATCCTCCACTGGAGCACGAGCGCCTCAGCTGAGTGTTTATCTCTGTTAGAAACCACCGAGGAGCCACAGGATGAAAAACAAAATCCTTCCCACAAGACAGGACGTGCCAAACAAAAGACCGACTCAGGTGACCTTTGAACTCTGACACTGGTACTGACACCACTTCCCTTCTCAATGAAGCAGAAGCCCCAGGCGTGGAGCTCGCCTTATACCTCCACCCCTAAAAAGTCGTACATTTCCTTTAATAGTGTTTTAAATGGAAAATAATAATAGAGCACAAAGCAGATTTGAATATGATTCCTTTGTTCTTTTTAGGTCCAGAGAAAGGAGGCTGTTCAAATCCCCAAATCCCCCCCAAAACCCTGCATGACCCAAAACACTCCCAGTAATCCCACTGTTCCCATTCAGACACGTTTACAGCACACACACACACACACACACACACACACACACTCTTTATCCTGATGTGCAGATATGAAACATGAAGGTTTCCCCTTCAGTCATGCTCAGAAACTTTAGGGGAAAACCTCACGTCCCGTTTATTGATTGAAACTGAAAAAGAAAGAAGAACTAACTGGTGTGTGTGTGTGTGTGTGTGTGTGTGTGTGTGTGTGTGTGTGTGTTGTTTAAATATTAACCTGATTCTGTGTGTGAAGCAAACAGAAAGCAGCCAGAGGAACAGTAAGCTCGGCCACATACCTCATCAGGTTCTGTAAACCCTGTTTGCTGGAGTTCCTCCTCAGCAGAGCATTGGACATGGTTCTTCTTTTCTCCAGACACTCGGAAATCTTCTTTTCTTGCTCTGGCAGAAATAAACAGACCACACTGGCCCGCTCAGATCAGCTTTCTCCCGATCGACAGTGAAGGCAGCGTCTGTCCGGCAGCTGTACCAAAGCGCGGAGCTCAGAATGAGTGTGAGAGATACACTGTTAGAGTCTTCACACACACACACACACACACACACACACAGTCTTATTGTTGTATATCACACGCACAGCTCTCTCCCCTGCAGTGCTGGTTGGGAATGTCAGCAGAGCTCAGAGGGACTCCCTCCTCTCTCTCTCAGAGGCTGGGTTTTTAGTCATTACACTCCCCCCTCCCCACACACACACCTCACCCCTCCCTCTGTCCTACATGTGGTTTTCATTGAGGCGCCAAGAGCAGCGGGGCCCAACATTTCTCCCTTTCTTCACTGCCTTTCCCTGTTATTCTGGGTCATGTGGTCTCCCCTGAGGGGGTATGAAAGATGATACCACCCCCCCCCCCCCAAAAAAAAAGAA
>JAVDPK010000290.1:132845-144786 GCA_034780415.1 Cichlasoma orientale | reverse complement strand
TGTGTGTGTGTGTGTGTGTGTGTGTGTGTGTGTGTGTGTGTGTGTGTGTGTGTGTGTGTGTGTGTGTGTGAGACATTTATTGGACGGTTCATTTTCTGTCCTGTTATTTTTATTCACACCAGCCACAAGAACAACATCATCTTTCAGCTGCTTCAGTATAAAAACACTGAGAACTCTTCTCTGACTCCATCTTTGACTCCAGGCCACACGTTCAGTTATATGTATGATTTTAAGCAGCATTGTTTTGTGGTATGAAATGAAGTTTATCTTGTGGGACTTCTTCTGCTCTGGCCTTCTTCACACATGGACCTGAGGACATTCTGCTCTCCTTCATGTCCTCTGCAACATTTCTGATCAACCGCCCTTCCTTCAAGACCTCATCAACAGCACGCGTCGTAACTGACCCATGCACTTGGACAATGTGCCCCTAAAAACTGATCAACCTTCCCCGCTTCTCATGCAGCACCATGCATATGCACGCACACAGATACATACGCTCTTGGGCAATTATTCACGCCTACCTTCTGCCTTAATTAGTAAATTAAGTGGATGTTAGTGTACTTTATCGTATAAGTATTGACAAGATTTGCAAAAAAATAGAATGGCGGTCTCTTCAGTCTAAAGCAGGCTGATTAAGCTGCAGTGATGGAGGAGAAATCCAGGGTGGTTCAGTGTGGACATATGATCAATGTGCCCCAGTCTCCCCTACTTTGGTCCCCTACTCAAAGTTTGAACTTTGCTTGGAGACTAAACTCCTGATCTGGCCTGAAATCAGGCTAAGGTGCACGTGCAGGGTCAGGCTGTGGGTGCATGTGGGGGAATGAGAAGAAAGTAGCTGTAACACAGGCAGTAACACCAACAGTGTGACAGGGAACAGGTGGAGATGCAGCAGTTCAGGTGAATGGTACCTGGAGGAAGGTCTGAGGACATCTGGTGGGCAGATGGAGGATGGCAGTAAATGGCAGGCTTCAGAGAAATGCTGTTAATGCTGACATGTTTCACAGCTTTAAAGGCTGAGATGAGGAGCTGGAGGCCCGATTCACTGCTGTTTAAGATGTCTTTTGATTCCCTGTCTGTGTGTTACACAGTAAAACTCTGCAAGAGTTACAGCTGCATAATGGCAGGCTGATGCTGTCAGGGTTCAAAGTGCTCCAACTGAATTTAAAAGCAGGTGTCAGTCTCAGCCCAGCAGGCCGGTGACGGAGGGAAGACGCTGCAATTTAATTAAATTTTTTTTCTAAAGGGGGTCTTGGTGAAGTCACATGATTCAAATATAACTCGTAGGCATCTCCTTCACATTCCCCAGGAGCCTCGGGGATAAAGTTAGCTCCTCAGGAAACCAAAGCCTTGAGGGCCCCCGGCAGGCTGGAGGCAGAGGTCAGAGCACCGTACAAGGAGTGTGAGGGCATCTGATGGAGGGTGGGGCGTGTTTGCAACCAGCACTGAGTTAAATCATTAAAGACCACATGGAGACTTTAGCTTATTAATGGCATAGACTCATGTTCAAATGTGCAACTTTACAGCAGAAATAAAAATATGAGTCAAGAATTCCCACCACCCCGACAGCTGTGCAGGGGCGGGGTTTCTCTCATACCTCAGCACCAGCAAGGCTTTAAATGAGAGGTTTGGCTGCTTTGATAGGCTGCCTGCTGGACTTAACTCTGCATGCTACCTTCTCATAAAAAAATCCCTCCTTTATATTTATAGTTTATGGGTCCAGATCATAATAAGGTAATAAAACACTACTAGATACAAACAGAGCTGGGAAATAGTGATAACTAGCCTCGAAGAACGCCCACACACACACACACACACACACACACACACACACACACACACACACACACACACACACACATCACTTGGTTTGCTGAGGCTGGCTGCTGGGCCTTCATGTAATGACACACAGATGGACTGTTGTTACTTATAGGTGTTGCTGTGATGTGTATTTTACAGGATGAATGTAAACCAGCACTTCCTGAAATCCTGAAAAAGCTCACCTATTAACTGGAAATAATTCCAGGTGAAAACGATCCCTCGTGCATCTGGTCGAGATGGTGTTCAGTGTTTCATGCTGTAGTAATAAACAATACAATAAAGCTCAATATTCCCGAGTGGATTTATTCAGAAATGTGTCAGATATGTTGGTGAGATTCTTGCAGCTCCTCTGAATTAGCAGTGCAGTGAGTTCTTCTGTGCAGCAGGATTATTTTAAGGATTCCTTTAAATTTGATTCCGGCTGGAGGAACATGGAGGTGGGATTCAGGGTTTGTTGTGGGGGTTTCGTTAAAAGCTTTCAAACATGAAATGTAATAAAACGTCTGCATTTAAACTCCAGCCGTCAGTCGTTGCTGTACGGCAGGGATGTAGGTGGGAAAAAACACAGAGGCAGCATCATTTTGTCCGACACTTGATTTTATTGTGGATATTGAACATTGTGTGTGGTTGTTTCCCAGACTGTGTGGAGTTGGTGTGTGAACCTGCAGAGAGCCTCCACCCTCCTCCCCCTCCCTCCCTCCGGACTATGACAAAGTGCAAAATTAATACCCTCAGACACATTCAGCTCCCCGCCTACTGACTGCTCTCACATTTGCTTCCTGCTCGTCAGACCTGTGTGACATAAAGCGACCGCCCTCTTCCGCCGGCACATATAAGACACGTGGAGTTCATGTAAACAGAAAAACAAAGAGCAGCGACACATTTAGGCGGCCTCGAACATCTTCTTCCTGTCAGCTTTGTCCTCAATGTTCTTACGCCAGTCGCCCACTGCTTCTGTAGGCTGCGGGGGACAGGAAGCAGACAGTTATTTCAAAATAAAATGCACGTGAGTGCATACAGGGAAAAAAAGGAGGGATAGTGGAGCTTAATTAGCTGCTTCCTGTGTTTTTATTCAGCTCTAAACTGAAACCTTACATAAAGTTAAAGTCAGCAGGATTTCGCTGCTCTGCAGAGCAACTTTAATAAATTATAAATGTTTAAAGACAATAAATATGAAAAACTAAAAGAACTAAAGGACACAGAGAAAAAAAAGCTCTTCAGCTGCAGTACACTGCGTTTTAACTCGGCGTGTGGCACACAGGCTCTCAGTTTCTGCTCTCATCAGAGGCTTCACGCTCACTAATTTAGGAATCAAGCAGAAACTTAAACTCTGATCGACTGATCCTGATTGAACCACACCTGTGTCTTCTCTTTGTGTCTGCAGATGCCGACAGGCTGTGAACTCACCTCCTCCTTCACCTCCTTCTTGACCTGCTTCAGGTTGGCCCTCAGGTCCATGGTCACCTTGTGTTTGGAGCCCAGCAGAGCCTGCAGCATGGTGTCAGCAGACATACGCACTTTCTTCAGGGCGGGCTTCTTCACTCCTATCAGGTCCACAACTTTGATCTTCAAATCTTCAATCTGTGCACAGATACAAAGGTTTAGGTCTGCTTATCTTTCCTGTTTAGAGGTCATTCTGATCCTGTTTACCTCTTTGTCGGCCTTTTGCACTTTGGCCTCAGCGTCGTACCTCTCCTCATCGATCTTGTCGATGGCGGCGTGAAGCTTCTTGCAGGCTTCCTGTCGATACACAGAGAAACCCCACAAAGTGATATCTTACGGCCTTTTATATCAAAGTGCTGTCAAACAAAATCATTTTCAGTGGCTTTTGCCTCTGAAATGAGGCATGAGGGGCGCAGATCCATGCAAGCTGCAGCGCTGCTGATCACAGCAGCTAAAGGATGCACATTCATCTGGATCGCTAATGTTAACGAGTCACTCAGTGCTTCATTTCTATCTGTGAAGAATTACAGAGGCAAAGTTCAAAGGTCAGGCTGGTTTGTGTGTCTGACTTCATCCAAAGTTGATTTCATTAGCGTCCAACAATGCGGCCTTACTCATGCATGACTTGCTTCTACTCAAAAACGTAGGTTCTTTTCCCCGAAAAACACCGCCCTGCTCTCACCATCAGGGCAGCCTGGTCTCCGCTCGTGTCTGGAGCGGGACAGTGTTCGGCCATGTAAGCCGCCTTCGTCACTTCCACTTCCTTTTTCTCCTGCTCCAGCCAGTTCATGGCAATCTGCAGGATCAAGCTCTGCAGGACAGAGAACATGGAAACATCATGAACCTTTAGCTCTGCAGCGTCCTCAGCAGCATCACTAACAGACGGCAGTCGCTGCTGTTGTTTTAGAGGAACCTTTTTGAACCGTGTGACATTAAACTCGTCTCAGTTTAAGATTTGTGAAGAAAGAAAGGTGCTGAGAGCAAATACAGTGGAACTGGGTTTCACAGTGAACACAGTCAATATTTCCAAGTTTGAGAAGGATTCTTGTTGCTGCAGGTGTGTTCGGTTTGTTTACCTTGAGGTGATGCCTGCGGCTGGAGGTCATCTTTTTCCTGTTTGAGAGGAAGTGGTAATCATCATTGATGGAAACTTCCATATGGATGAACTATATTTAACATTTTTCTAATGCAGATGTTTTTGCATCTAAATAAGAAGAATAAAAGGAAGCACGCGTGCATGAATCAGACTTACTCAGACATCTTGGCGGTTTTTGAGGTTCACAATCTGCATTAAAACACACAGAAAATCGAGTGATTGGAGAAAGTGTTTGCGACCCCTGCTGAACTCCACAGAAGCTCAGATCAGGTGTTCAGTGCGAGGTTCTCCGAGATCAGCATGTCCTGCTGCTCTGATGGATAGACGGGAATATTTGTGCCGTAACGCGATCCGAGGCCACAGCTGAAGAGCAGCGATGTCAACTGAACTAAACTGGGAAGGCCGGGATCGCGTGTCAGCTCGTGTGAGTGAAAGATTCATTTGAAAAAGCCCACAGTGGAAAATCATTAAGTGCAGTTCATCATTAATAACTCTGAGTTACTCTGAGTGGAAAAGCGGCAGGAACAAATGAGGGACGCGAGGTCTTCGTGATCATCTTAGCATCTTTAAAACATTTGTTGTTACATATGGCCTAAATCAGGATGCATGGATCCAGTGAAGTGTTCAGGTTTTGTCTTTACACATAAACATTTTCACATTTCAGGAAACTTTGTATCCAGAAGGAATCTGTCTAAATATGTATCCAACCCAGAATCATATTCTGTAACCTCAGGCCTTCAAATCATCTCATATTCCTGCTGCACTCATGATGTTTGTTAAAAAAAAGTTGCCCTGAGGCACAACAGAAAACTTCTACTTTGCTACAATCATGAAGACATTAAAGCAGAGCAGCTGAACGCGTCATATAAACTTTGGTTTCTCAGAAAAAGGTCAAATGTCAGACGTAAAGAAACCACGTTGTGTCAGGATGGGTCGGAGGTGGCGAGCCGGACGGCTGTAATCCCGCTTAAATCACGCAGTTTTTAAACAGAGTCTGACTGAGATGCAGCATCTTTTTATTTTGTCTGATAAAATAAAAGATGCTGCTCTCAGAGAAGCTCACAGAGGCTGCAGAGAGAAGAAGAAGAAGAAAAAAAGACAAATTAAGGAAGATTTCTCACCTACTGAGAGGAGGAAGAAGAGGACAAGACACACTTGGTGGAAGAAAAGGAGACACTGCCAAAGCCACAGACAGTGAAAAATGAAATAGGTATATATGGTGGATAGCGATGCCTCAGCAAAATGCCCAGATCCTCTTTATGGAAATGGATTCCCAGTCAGACCAATAGGCCTGCAAGCTCCTGAAATACACCCGGCCCAGCCCCGCTCTGCAGACGGCCCTCCCTGTGAGGACACGTCAGGCCTCCATGCTGTTTGTGGATGTGGAGAAACTTATAGGAGCACGAACGGGACGCTTTTTATGTCTTCAGACGCTTGATTTAAAATCTGCTTTGATCATAATTTCAATAAAATGTCACTCAAAGGTAACATTTTAAGCCCCGCACGGTCACATCAGAGAGAAACCTTAAAGCTGGACCTCATTCTCTGTCATCCTGTTTTAATGTGTGTGAACACACGACCCCTGTGCGCCTGTGCGCTTAGGCTAACACTCAGCTTCACAAAGTATTTTCTACTCTTGGCTCTGTGTGATGTCATGAAGAGTGGATATGCCTAATATGGTCATCCCAAAGCTCCGGCTCTGAGCGCAGAAACCGCACACACCTGCTGATGTTTTGCTGCATTTTTATGGAACATGAGCTTCCTTTAATAATCGAATCAGAACCGTTTGGAATCAGGTGTTTCTGTCGGGCTCACAGAGAACGACGGGAGGATGTCATCTTTCTTCCACGGTCGCTCGAAGAAAACCGGATGTTTTGGGTTCACTAGCAGCAACCTTCTGATAAAATGGGAACTTTTATAAGTGCTGACGCTGCTAAATGTCTTTGAAAGGTTATTAATAGAGCAGAAGGTCCTCGAGCAGTTCCTCTCTAAGGAATTTGTCAGGAATCGAATTCTTTCACTGTGAAAAAGTTTGAGAATCAGTGTGAAGGAAGTTAAAGTGTTACCGAGCGGATAAAAGTAGCAACAAATCAGCCGTCATTTCAAAACCTTTATTGCTAACGATCCATGAACAGCTGTACATTTGAACGGGGGGGGGGGGGGGTGTCTCTGAGAGCCCCAGAGACACCGCGGGGCACTTAGAACTCCTCGCCGCCGTCCTCGCCCCTCCAGGACGGCTTTAGGAGCCCTCAAACATCTTCTTCCTGTCGGCCTTATCCTCGATGTTTTTACGCCAGTCGCCAACATCTGCAGGCTGCAAAGAATGACGAAAACTCATCAGCACCCCAAATATTTTATATTTTCATGTGAGGGTGAAGACAGTGTTCCCACGGGTTTCACTTCAGGCCCTTCCAGACGTCAGTAACTGTGAGGAATCTGCTCCTCAGGCTTTTACCGAGTCGATTCAAATATTCCAACTTTGTTGTAAATCAGCGTTTGTTTTTCTCGTCCTGCAGCACGATCAACGTTTTAGTGCTTTTATGTCTGATACATACTGTAACTGTTTGCACTCGTGCCTGCAGTCTTCTGTCTCTAACTGCTGCATATGGTTGGATAACGGTCATCTGCCCAGCGCTTCATATAACCTGATGTGCATTATTGTTTTATATATTTTCATGTGAGTTGAGTATTTATGTGTATTATCTGTTTATGTCACCCCCGCCTGACTGACAGTAAACTTCATTTTGACCTTGAACTTTGAAACAAAAACACGCAGTCGCAGCAGGGGGTCCCAAACAGAGTTTATCCTCCTGGGAAAATGTTCCAGAAATTTATTTCCACATTTATTTTTCTATGTTGATCCAGGTAGTTACTTTGAATTGATCTATTTTATACTTTAGTTTAAAGTTTTTTACCTAGTGTGAGGCCCTTTGTTACAGCTTTGTATTTAAATAACTACTCTTGTTATTGCAGAATATTAATCGTTTTATTTTTCTCTGAATTTCCTTTTGCTGGCAGAAATGAGCTCCCACAGATCTGAAGAATGTGAGACCTGCTCAGGGATCATTAAGCAGGTCAAACAGATCCCTGAGGTTCTGCACGGAGCTTCTGGGCCAAATGAAATCAGCAGTGGACTGAATGCAGCTTCTAACACACTTTGGATGAACACGGTCTAATTAGCTAATCCTGTATGTTAGCTAATCCTGAAGCTGCAACAGTAAGCAGCACACAGTGATGATGAGAGCAGCCTCTCTCTTCATTGTGAAAACCTCGCTCCTCACCTCCTCCTTCACCTCCTTCTTGACCTGCTTCAGGTTGGCCCTCAGGTCCATGGTCGCCTTGTGTTTGGAGCCCAGCAGAGCCTGCAGCATGGCGTCTGCAGACATACGCACTTTCTTCAGGGCGGGCTTCTTCACTCCGGCCAGCTCGATCATCTTCAGCTTCAGATCCTCAATCTGCAGGCCGACAATCGTTCGTTAAATGGGGGCAAAAACAGGCGCTCAGAGCTCCAGGTGCTCCGGCTTCCTCCCAAACTCCAAAGTCGCGATGGACCGGCCACCTGTCCTGGATGTACCCGCCTCTCATCCCATGATAACCCGTATGGAATCCGTCCCCCAGCACTTCTAAACACATGAAGCCTGAGTCAGTCACCCTCAGCTGACACTTACAGTTTCAGACTCATCATAGTCTCTGTCATAGTCATTTCGCTGCCTCTCCACCTGCATAATTAAAAAGCTCCAGTTCATCTATTTTTGAGTAAAAAAAAGCGACTGCAGAAATGAGACGTCTGTCAGAGGCGTCATCACTGAGTGATGTCAGAGCCTCAGGTTCTTCCGTGTTCTGTGAGGGAACAAATGCATGAATTCTGAATGTGTGTCACTGAAATCGTCTCCTATCCAGTCGAGAGAGCTCAAAGGGATTTGATCTTGAAATAAAACACACACACGATGTCGTTTAGATTAAAACAATAGTAAAGTTTCCATAAACTCACCTCTTTGTCGGCCTTCTGCGCTCTGATCTCATTGTCGTACCTCGACTCGTCGATCTTGTCAATGGCGGCGTGGAGCTTCCTGCAGACTTCCTGTTAATGTGCACAATCAACACAGCAGGAAAACCCCTGAAATAATTGGGTTTTTTAATGTGGGCATAACAAAGTGTAAGCTTAAAACAGTTTTGGTCTCACTGTGAGGGCAGCCTGATCTCCGCTGAGGTCGGGGGGTGGGCAGTTCTCAGCCAAGTAGGCCTCCTTCGCTTCAGCACTGTCTTTCTTCTCCTGCTCGAGCCAGCTGGCGGCGATGTGCAGCATCAAACTCTGCAGGGGGATTAAAATATGCATCTGCAAAATTAAAAAAATGAAAGGTTTCAGGAAAAAGAAGGAGCAGGTTTGAATCTCACCTTCAGATGATGCCTGCGGCTGGATGTCATTCTCTTTCCCCTTTGAGACAAAGATGAGAAAGTTACTGTCAGAAATGATCAGTTCCCATTTTGGGTTCTGCATTTAGATTACATCATACATCATACATCATACATCATACATCATACATCATACTGTGCACTGAAGCTGAAGTCTGGCTCTACACAAAAGTACCTAAATCCACCTATCAGCCTATCAGCCGCTCTGAAGCTCACTGATAAACACGCCGTATCTCAGCCAGCTCCTCTTTGTTGTCTTCATGCAAGTCTGAGCACAGACGCAAGAGCAGCACCTGTTCCTCCATCTCCTCCATCTCTCTCCAGCTAAAACATCATGAGAACTTTCTCCAGAATGATGATTTTCACTTTTCAGATGTATTTTGTTCTCAGTCGGGCACAAACCTGAATCTTCATTCACCTGCAAACTGAGTCTCTAAAGCATTCATGCTACACACTGCACTGAGACTTTGGCCCTACAGAATATACAGTACACTATACACTATACAGGAGGAGATAAAAAGTACTCACTCGGTCATTCTGTCTCTTCGTGGCCGTCACGCCCTGCAGGGACAGAAAACAGTCCTCAGTTAAACGTGAGCAGAGAAGCAGCACCCTGACTCTGCCTGTCTGTTATTGATCAGCCGCCCTTTGACCTCCAGCAGGAAACACGATGCGCTTTACTATCATGGAAAATCTGGCTGCCACAAACCAGCTAATTTTGGACAGAGGGGGTCAGGGGTCAGGGGTTGGGAGCGCAGCCCCCTCTGAAGACACTTCTGCCCGGACTCTAAGCTGTTAGAGCGAGCCGAAGATCTGAGCACCGAGTGTCACCGACATCCCGCAGGTGTGCCGAGCGCCGGCTGACACCGAGCTGAGGCCAGGTCACGATCTGACAGTGAGACTGTTTTATGATAATGTCTGCCATCAAAATACAGATCCTCAGCTTCAAAGCCCGACCTGAAAGACACACATTGCACTGTCAATCATTTCCCTGAGAGATGAGTGTAATGAATTAATGGTCACTGAAGCACTGAATTTAATGCTCTGACTTCCAGCCAAGACTTTCCAAATAATTCCTTAATGCGGCTCATTATGGAAACAAGTCATCTTCACCTCTGGATGAGCCTTTAGATCAAGGACATTCTTCATTAGCACCACATTATATGATGTATTAATGATTCGAATCTACGATATCAGAACTGAATCTGCGCGCAGATTTGAGCCGAGATGGCAAACAAATATTTTCTAACATTGTTTTAAACATCAAATCCTGAACGTTTCCTCAACATCACGAAAGCTGCAGAGCAGCGATCCAAAGGACCAAATCCAAAATCCACATCCTGACCCGACAAAGTGTCCCAGCTAACTGCTCCTTCTCTGTCTCTGACACAGCATCAGAGGTCAGAGGAACAAACTGAAGCCCTCCAGAACAAACTGAAGCCCTCGTCTCTGCATTGTTCCCTGACTGAATGAATGAAGCTGCAGACTCTCACCTACAGAGCACGATGAGGAAGACGAGCAGGGAGGGAGAGGCTGCAGAGTCTCAAACAGTGAGGATTAAACAGGGTATATATGCTGTGACGTGCTGGCTCAGCAGGAAAGTCAGCCCTCTTTATGGTAGCAGAGCTTCTTCAGGCTCCAGAAATACCACAGCAACTCCAGAGAACCTCGTAAATTTCTGCTGGAGAAAGTCGCGTTCCGGGCTGAAGCTCTCAGGTTCCCACCCGCAGAGGCCAGTGAGGGGAAGAAGCTATTGTCCCACAGCAGAATCTCAGTGCTGAGGACAGCCTGATGGTCATAAACTGCAGCTCCAGATAGAGCGAGGCTTCAGCAGCAGGTCACTGATGTGGGGTCAAGGTCAGGGGCAGGAGGAACTTTTTAAAATGCTGAACTCTTTATGTGAAAGGTCATTTCTGAAAATGTGCATATAAAGTCAAAACGAAGGGCCGAACCAATCAAATCCTTCGATTTTACAGCCGCTTCAGTTTAAAAGCTGCTCTTTGTGTTGAGGAGAGGACGACCACTGCCAGAGTCACAAAAACGACTCACAACAACTACACACAAAAGAATCCACAGCTGACAGAAAGGCGTCAATACAGTCAGACACATCAGCCTAATATCAGCAGCAGTGTTGATGGGAATTTTAATTAGCTTATCCAAAAACCCCACAGCACAATAATTTTAGGAACCAAAGCACCAATAAATGATTTCCCTCACAATATTTAAATTAAAAACAGCTCCAGTAATTTGAGGATTTTCTGTCACAGAAGAATCAATAAATATAAATCGATGAAATAAATGAAGTCTGATTTTAAAGCTGTTTGGCAATTAAACAGGAAATCAGTGGGAAATTAAATCCTTCAGTTTTTCACAGATTACATTACAAAATAATAATAATGAAAAAACCTCAATGAAGAAATATTTAAAGGTCAGAAGACGACTTTAATGTAATAAAAGTGTGTTAATATGAATGCAAAATGGTGCAAAATCAATAGAAAATTAATGTACTAATAGACACTGTGGTACTAATAAGTTCTGATATTTAAATATTAATTTAGCAACATTTCTCATCCTCAGATATTATTTGATATGTTTTTTAGGAGTGGATCAGCATCATTAGCATCATTAGCATCATTAGCATGTATAAGCTCAAATAAATGTGCTTAAATTAAAGGAGGTGTTTACAGTTAGTATGAGAGTGAATTACTGAATAAATCCTATAATAGAATCAGTGAAACCGAGTAAAACAGGAAACTGTACTGACCGAATCATCATTTAGTTTTTGGTCTTTATGTTCTCTTTCCATCACTGAATGAATTAGAGATGATTTATTAGCAGCTCAGAGCGCTCTGTACTGTCTGCAGGGTTTCAGCTAAAAACTGCAGTTTTCCTTCAAACTTCAAATCAAAAGAGAAACAATTTAAAGTTTTGAAAATCCACATCTGCTATCTGAGTCCAACAAAAAACACTTTTTATAGTTTTTTTTTATAGTTATCCACCCAGTTTTTACATTTAAAGGTATCCAAATGTTTCCAGATATAACAAATACACTATATTATCAAAAGTATTCACTCACCATCCAGATCACTGAATCCAGGTGTTCCAGTCTCTTCCACAGGTGTATAAACCAAGCACCTCGGCATGCAGACTGCTTCTACAAACATCAGTGAA
>JAVDPK010000290.1:104121-117701 GCA_034780415.1 Cichlasoma orientale | reverse complement strand
GTGTGTGTGTGTGTGTGTGTGTGTGTGTGTGTGTGTGTGTGTGTGTGTGTGTGTGTGTGTGTGTGTGTGTGTCCTTTCATCCTCAGTGGCCCAGAACAGAGTCGTGATCATTGCTAATGCAGGACGTGTTCGGGCTTTCCTCGATGTAATTCATTCTTAAATGTAACGGCCTTCCTGAATTCTGAAGCTGACCCCATGAAACAGCCCCCCAGGTCTAAATGTCTGAACCGTATTAAATAACTTGAAAACTCGATCTGAGGTTTTCTCGATGATCAAAGTCGACAGTGATGAGCGAGGAGCGTCTGGACCCTCTGAGCTCAGGAGGAGGCTAAAAACAAAAATACAGCAGCGGCCTGGAAAACTTTGATATAACTTTTAATCATTGCTCCAAATAAAGTGCTTAACAAGCTCACATTTCTGTAGTCTATAAATACCTGGCCGGCCTGCTCACTGTTTCATATTGGACGGCCTGTCTGAGATGTGGCTCTGCCTTCAGAAAGGCTTCCAGACCTTTCTCTGGCTTCAGGGGGCCCTCTCATATTCACACTTGTGCCACATGTGTGGGCATGATTTCAGGTAGGTTGAAGCCAGATTTCCATGTGGATAAAGTTACCTGCTGCCTCCGAATATTTTTTCTGGAATGCATAAAAGTACAACAAAGGATTTAGTGTGTTTAAAGGGTGCCATCTTTAACTCGTCTCACAGACCGTGCGTGAAAGCTGGACGTGGTTACCAGGAGGTCTCCTGCTGGTTAGAGGGAAACCCCAAGCTGAGCGTTTTCACCATCGTCAGAGCGAATATAAGAGATGGTGGTGATTCTGTACGTGCAGTGACCGCTGAGATGAGCTGAATCTTCGGTATAAGTGACAGAGGCATTTCAGCGTGGCACTCTGAGGGCGGGGCTTTCATCCGCTTCTTGTTTTGAACCTGGGGAGGATCTGACTGATGAACCGAGGAGCAGTGCATCTCATGGGTGGCGCTACCCTAAAGCAACCGCTCGTTTCACATAATTTATGAAGCAAGCATCATGTTGTAGGCAATATAACTTGAAACTAGAAACAGAGACCTTCAAATCATGAAGAAAGAATGTACTGAGGTCATATGTTAAAAGGGAGCCATGGGCCATTCTCCCCAAGACTTCTATACAGCCCTGAAGCCTTTGCAACCGAAGCAGTCACCCCCTGCTGGCCTGCTGGCGCTTCCACACTAGATCCACTTTTTAGACCCAGAAGCCAGAATTTCAGACAGTTTCTGCTTTTAAACAAGACGGTCAGGTTGACTCAGTATACTGTATATCAGCTCCTGGCCATCCTTTGCATGATGATTAACTCACAAAGAGCCGCACCACAGTGTTTTAGCTCGAGTGGAGCGTGGAGCACATATCCACATGACCAGTGAGGATCTGGAACTGGATGGTTGCGTACTGAGGGAAGCTCAAAGTGTCATACATGGAACTACAGCATAAAAGGCAAAAAAGAAAGAATCTACAGTTCTAATGAGCGTGAAGGTCAGTGTTTGGTGTGACCTCCTTTATCCTGAACTCTCTGAGGAGCTTCCTGTCATTGCTTTAAGGCTTCAGGAACAGTTCTCCAGGCTTCCTGAAGGACATTCAGAGCTCTCCTGTGGATGTTTCTGCCTTCTGTTCTCCGTCAGGATGATCCGGCACTGCTTCAGTGATGCTGAGGTCCGGGCTCTGGGCTCCGGGGAGGCCGATCCATGACTGATGGTGTTTCTATCCATGTGCTTCTACTGCGTTCTGATGAGGCTTCAGTGAACAGCAGATGGATCAGCTGAAAGTCCAGATGCATCTCTCGGGTCTTTGCTGGATGTCTGCCTGTTTGACTTTCAGATACTGTTCTAATAATAATAATAATCTATTTGTAGATTTATATTTTTAATAACCTAAATCCATAAAATAATTAGTAACTGAAGCCTTAAATAAACGAGGGTAAGTGTGAGACTGGATTGACTCGTTATGAACAGACAGTATTTTTCTCTTTGTTAGCTTTCTGCTGGTGACCACCTCAGACCCACGGACGAGTGTAAACGTGTGCAGAGCTAAAAGCGTTCAGCAGATCAGACTATAGGAGCGGGGGCCGAGGTGCTGACAGGTCTGAGCGATACGCAGACGGCCGTGAGTCACGCTGGGAATGCAGCATTAAAGGGCAGCGTTTGGGCTCGGGTTTACGGGCCCGGCACAGCGACCGGGAGCTGTTTCCTATGAAAACGCCCGACCTACAACTCGAGCTTCAGGAATGCTCCATACCTCCGGTATGACTCTGGAAATGCGAGTGAAGCGTGCAGCCTTTCCTCACTATGTGAAAGTATTAATAACTATATGTTTATGTTTACACGCAGGTTGATGCATACTCCTGATGCCTGATGCTTGCTCGGATCCATCCACCATCTGGTTGTGTTTGCAGAGTGATCACGAGGTCTCCCCCGGGGTGGTTTGCAGTCAGATTTATTGCCTGTCATTAAGGCTTCAAGGTGTTAAAATACCATTCATTCAAATTCACTGTAAATATGTGTCAACCAGACAAAACTAAGTGTGTGAGTTCAGTCAGCTTTAAATGGTTTGCTGCATTCTAATTGTTTCTGCTCCAGTTTTCCATGTTGGGTTTATTAATTCACTGATTTGGGTTTAAACAGAAAAACTCCAAGGACAACAACTCAAAACTGACGTGACCGTTTTTGTGACGTACAAAACACTAATTAACACTCATTAGCTAAAATCAGAGGGACCTGGAGGGCACGCCATGCTCCTAAAACCTGATCTGAACTTAGAGGAGGAGAAGGGAAACACTGCCATCCTCCTCAGTACGTAGCTGCAGGCTGTGGGCTCCACAGTGTTGGCCACAATCACCAGGATGGTCATAAAAATGTTTTTCTAACAGTTTCTTTCTTTAGAATAACTCGAGGCTTTCCGGCTGCGTCAGGTGGTGCTTGGTTTATACTTCTTCTGTTCTGACAGGATGAAGGCTGAAGGATTGGACAGTATGAAAACTGCTCGATTAATAACTGTGGGGTGAAACCAACTCTGCTTCACAGATGAAGGGCACTGAAAACTGTCCTGAAGGTTTCCAGCAGCATGGAATCAAACTGAAAGTGCATGCGGTCACACTCTGAGCAGCCTGCAGGATGTTCCGGTGACACAATGTAGCTGTAATTGTTGACCTGATCTTAATTTCTGTATTACCTTAGTTCTATACTTTATGCTCTTTGTTTTATTTTTACACTCTTAGTTCTATATTTTATACTTGTATATATGTATACCTATATCCCTATTCTGTATATTTGGTTGATAACAAGAGAGCTCTGCGCAAAAAATTCCAATGTGCCTAGACCTTGGTCCATGCACAAATCCAATATAAAATCCTTGAATCCTTGAATTAAAACAGCCACCCAGCAAGCGTAATTGTAACGCTTTAACAGCAAGGCTCGCTGTGGCGTTTCTCAGAGGAGCTGAAGCATGTGACACTGAAAGCAGCCGATTTCACTCATTAACAGGCTTCATTCAGAGAGGAAGAACTAATGAGGGGGATCAGCTGCTGCTGTGGAGCTCAGGCCTGCAGGCTGGACTGCATTACCCACCACAGATGTAACACTGAGCTGGTGAACACAAAGGGGATTTTTTAGGAGAAGAAACTGAAAAATAAGGGAATAAAAGTGCTGATAAATACACATTTACATGAAGCGCTGCTTATGCTCAGCTTTTCAGGGGGGAGTCTCGTTTCAGCACACGGTCAGTGGGAGATATTCATCTGCCACCTAGTGGATATACTTTTAATCTTTACAGCACACATAAAGCAGGCCAGTGCACAGAGAGTATTTCTGATTAATGATAACATCGTGGGTCCTTCAGTGAAACGAGGTGTTGGAGATGAAACACGTTTCCAGCTGTTCACCAAAAACTCCTCATTATTGCTACTGGAGTCTCATCCTCCCGCCTCGTGGAACTGCTACTGCCTCGAGGAAGGCACTTTAAAGGTGGGGGAAACTTTCATCCAGATGTGCAGCTGTGGCATGAATCATCAACCAGGGTTAGACCTATTACTGGTTATGATACTGACAATCAACAGCTGGGAAAAAGTGATGAACCCCACATGCAATGAAGATTTATTCCTCTATTGTTATCCACACCGTTTGTCAGAATCAGCTGGATTCTAGCAGCACCAAACATGGACGGCAGTCTTCAGTAAAGACGGAGTGTTTTTTTCCAGGTGAAAAAGACCCTCAGACTCTCATCCATGTCTTACCTGTAGATCCTGAAGGCAGTTATTCACGTTCAAGCCTCTGAGTGTGACAGAAATCATGGTTTCCTTCCTGAAGGAGAGAAGAAGGATTCACTGTGAGCAGCACTTTTCCACAGGTTACTGTAGGTCAGCGTGGAGGAGACTGTAAAATGCAACTCTCCTCCCTCCAGATGGTACTCCTTCTCTGTTCTCATGTCTAATTCTGGCTGGTGTGAATCTAAGTGAAGAGGCAGCTGTTATCTGAGGATACGCTGCAGCCGTCAGCACAGGTCAAATATAACCTGTGGTAACGCTGAGGAATGAGATCCCAAATACACAAGACATTGTTGGCGTGTCAAGTGAAATGAAATCACCCATGAAACAAAGCGTGTTCTAACATTTTTAACATGCAGTCATGTGAAATAGAAATTTCTCACAGTACTGTGAGAAACTAAGTCCACCCTAACTTCCTGCTTCAACAGGAATTAAGAGGGTGAGTAGCAGCCAGGTGCTGCACTGATACTAACTGACCATCCGCAGGTATGAGCACCTCTATAAAAGCAGAGGTTTTGGCAGTTTGCTGCTCTGCAGCATTCAGCCATGAATAAAACACCACATTCATCTCAGGAGAGGACGTCCCAGCAAATCCAGCCCAAGCCCAGACCGTGCAACACTCAGAGAAACTGCAAAAGCTCCATCTCATACTCTACAGGCAGCATGTTAAAGGTTAAAGGTCATGGCAACCTATTAGAAACAGACTGAACAAGTGTGGCTGCTCGGAAGGGTTGCCAGGAGAAAGCCTCCTTTCTCTATGTCTGCAAAGCTGCATCTGAACAAACCACAAAGACTCGTGGAACAAACAGACCAAAGTGCAGATGTTTGTCCAGAATGCACAGCAGCACGTTTGGAGGAACCCAAACTCAGCACATCAGCACCAACACCTCCGAGCAGCTGTCAGCACGGCGGAGGATCTACGAGGGCTGCGGAGTCTGTGAAAACCTTCCACATGACCGTGTGTCTCAGCAGCTCTTCACTGTATCACAGCTGAAGTAACTGTGCATTTTCAATTTCACTATCTCATGAAATTACACAATGTGCAATACAATATGCTTACACTGCACTTCAGTTTTCTATTGTTTATATTCATTATATTTTTATATATAGTTGGTATACTGTGTATATAATGCTAGAATACTGTATACAGTGTATCTATTCGACTCTTCCGTCTCTATATTTATTTTCTATCGTTGATTTATTCTAGCCTGTGGAATCTCTGTGTGTTTGAAGCTGCAATGAGACGAACTTCCTGCAGGTTAATAAAGTATTTCTGATATCGTCGTGCTCCTATGGAAACATGGAAACTGTGACATCTGATTCTTGATTCATGTGTTCTATCAAACACTGATTATGTCACAGCAAACGACAGGCTCGCTGCACAACACAGACTAACAGAAACTCCACAGATGACAAATTAAAACTGATGCAACAAAGTTGGTGAGTCAGCAAGCTGAGGTTAGCCTGCTAGCTGCTATGTTAAGTATCAAGCAGGTATGCTTTGTTAGCAGGTACTGTATGCTAACATTATAATCTAAGCAGGTTTGTGCAGCATACAGCAGTTATGCTGAAATGATGGATTTAAGGTGATCTACTCGTTTGTCTTTCTGGGACCAGCTGTGCTTCCAGGTTTAAGGTGAAAGTTGATTATTTTTATTTTATTACCTGAAACTACAGGAAAGCTTTTAAATTTATTGATATTTTGGACTCGAGCGTACCTTTGCAGCAAAGCCTGCTGAGTCACAACTGAGTGATCGATCTGCAAAGAAAGGAAAGGAAATGATTTGGAGGTAAAATAAACAATAAAATCTAAAAAATATAAGATCTCATGTAATGGCTCACCTTTTCTGCTCCATGGGGAAAAAAGACCAACAAAAACTTATGTGGAAAAATTAAAAAGTGTATTAAAGCATGGAGGGTCCAGGTTTAGAAGTCAGCTGAGTAATTGTATGCAGTTATTAGACACAGATCAACTGTAAATAGTATTTCAGTCTTTGCTCCGATTTGCTCCTAAAAAAGTAACTCAGTCTTTACAATAAAGCATAACCTTTAAAGTATGAAAAATATTGAGTTAATCTCTCAGTACATTATTTTCACTCACGTTCAGCTGCAGTTCTGCGTCTGCGCTCAAACGTCCGTCAGCTAAAATTAACCTCAAACTCAAGAAATCTACAAACAAGATGAACGTGAAGCTTTTGAGTTTAATGTGACAGCAAAATTATGGCAAAAGTACATCACATTCTGTTTTAGAAACAAACATGATAATGAATGAACATGGAGTAATTTAGTACTCAGAATATAGACTGGGTTACATATATGCAGCAAAGGAGGCACGCTGCTCTACACTGGCCTTTATTTGTTCCACCATTGGCATGTCAGGCTCATGCAAGACCTCTCAGATTGGGTATTTCCCACAGACTGCAGAAGAATTATGGACAAAGGCACCACGATGTTACACAAAGGCCTGTCTCTGAGGCCTCATAGCCTCTTAGCTTTTTTAAACCAAACGTCACATGTGAGGGGATCTGCTGACAGGCTCTGTAACTTTCAAAAACAACATGTTTTATTAAATATGACTTTAAAAGTAGTGACTGAGTTAATAATCTTGTCAAGAAAGTAGTGTTTTTGTTTTTGGGGTTTTTTTTGCAAAAAAAAAAGTTGCCCCTGCTGCTCATTAGAAGGAATGCGGGTTAAGAGACTGCATCCATCTTTTATATTCAGTCTATGGGACTTGCATGCTTAAACTATTTTAAGTGTATAAATGCACACACTAAAAAATTAATTGCACTCATAGCGTTCCAGTAGCACTCGTCATGTTTGGTTTGAAACAACGATGCACTGTTAAAGTTCACAAAGCAATTAGCTACAAAGTAACCCAGGAAATAAAAGGAAAGGTCCACACAATCTGTCTCCTTCCCTCATCGCACTGGGACCTGGGTTACCACAGAAGGGGGCAGCATCATGCCGGGGATGGGCACAGACAGTATTAAAGATGAACAGAACTTCAGGGCCTGGCTTAAAGGTGACTGCTGTGGTCACACAGTTGTATTGAACTCTATGGGACCTTCACTCTGTGAAGTCATTAAACACTTTCCTGATGATTCCGTGCAGAATTAATTATCTCATTAACGATAATACTGAGTTACAAAACTGCAGAGTCCACTGGTTTCTCAGTCAGGTCCACCACATGTTCAGTTTAAAAAACCTAAGATAGTGAAAACGCTCCGCCTGAAGCTTCACAACTTCACAAACCTGCAGGTGATGTCCATCTTTCTCCTTCACGGTTTGTGGGAACAGATCAGACACGGCACGGTTTGTTTGGGCCGCGAGAGATCTAATGGTTCTTGGACAACTACGTGGCATCAAACAGACTATTTCTGAATATTGCACAAGTGCTAACATGTCTGCAATCTACGACAAACACGCACAAAATAAGGACTAAATGTGTGTGTGTAAAGAGCATGTTGTGTTTCATTCACTCATGTTGGGCCAGTTAGAACATGGGGCATGATTTATTTGATAACTGTGACTCCATTGCACATACATCATAGCATATTATTACTTTAAAGCAAAGCACTGATCGGCCTTTACAGACAAAAGGTGGGATTGATTCATCTGACATGTACTAACTGACACGAGTACACACAGTACAAATATATCACAGTACAGTTTCAACACAGGCGGAAGCATGAAGGGAGCTTAGATTGAAGTGAAGAGTATAATCCAGAGAGAGATATCCAAACACTACAACAACCGTGCTTCACTGGCATCAGTGCACATCACACATTCCCTGCATTTCAGGGCACAAGCTTTGAATTAAAGGAAAGGCCATTTATCACTTACTGTAACACTTAGAGAGCACCACAACCTTTCTCCAGATGTAAACCTTTAGATGAAGTTTAATAAGATCAAGATTCTACAAATTAAAGTGGATATGCAGCACTGTGGATTAAAACCCTTCAGTTCCAAAGACATTAGACCTGATTTCTGATTCCTCACATTTAGCTATCAAACATCTTCTTCCTATCAGACTTGTCTTCAATGTTCTTACGCCAGTCTCCCACATCACGCAGCTGCTTGTCCTGCAAACACAAACGATGCTCTGTTAGTTCAGAGGCTCATCACTGACATGATACAGGCAGCAAAAGGCTGCTAATCCAACCAATCAAAAATCAGCAGTTTTGATGTTTTGTCTGCCTCCTAGTGGCCGAAAATGGATTGTTGCTGTTTCTGAGGTCTAAGTCCTCATCGATGATTCAGTTCAGTTTTATTCATATAGCACCAAATCACAACAAGCAGTCGCGTCAAGATGATGAAAAGAAACCGTAAACAGGGGTCTCAAACCCGCAGCTCTGGAGCCACATGTGCCTCTTTTCCCATCTCCATACTGCACATCAGTTGCGGTGCCAGCGTGGATGTGCTGGTACCTTTCAGAGTATTATTAATCAAATGACAAATAATAAAATCTGCTCTATGGTACAGCTCACCAAAGAACCCGGTGCTCCAGTTTCAGTGAGTGAAATTCGAGTTTAGTCTATTTATTAGTCTGTTACAGACCGTCTGTTACAGACCTGTTACAGACCTGTAACAGACAGTCTGTTACAGACCTGTTACAGACCTGTAACAGACAGTCTGTTACAGACCTGTTACAGACCTGTTACAGACCGCCTGTAACAGACCGCCTGTAACAGACCGTCTGTAACAGACTGCTTCATAGACCTAGCTCTAGCACGCCACCCTTTGGTCTAAATTTGGTCACTTCTGGCTCCAGAACAACCCAACATGAAGATGGCCAAAATAGTAACATTGTAGCTTCATGATTGCTTCACATCACTGATGAGGACTTCGACCCCACAGGTTAAAGACATCACAGAGACCAACAATGACAAACGTGTTTATAATTGGCTGAGCGAGGACCAGATGAAGCTGCTCACCTCCTCCTTCACCTCCTTCTTGACCTGCTTCAGGTTGGCCCTGAGGTCCATGTTGACGGTGTGTTTGGAGCCCAGCAGAGCTTTCAGCATGGCGTCGGCAGACATGCGCACTTTCTTCAGCCGGGGTCTCTTGAACTTTCCCCTCAGGTCCACAATCTTGATGTTGAGGTCCCTGACCTTGAGGAGGATTACAGACAGAAGGAACAATCATTGACCTGAAAGATTAAATGTGAAATATTGTTGCTATATAACAACTTTGGAACCTCAGTAGCGGGCGATCAGCTGCTGGCTAGAACCCTGCTGATGTAACAGGCTTTAACAAGTGTCTCACCTCATTGAGCACCATGTTCAGCTTGAACTCTATGCAGTATCTCTCATCTTCGCTGATGGTGATCTGCTCATGAAGCTTCTTGCACAGTTCCTAAAGAAACAGTAATAAAAAGCTTTTTAGGAGACACCCACAAAGGAAATAAAAAGACAACAAAAATGTGTTTAAAACAAACTGGCTGTGAGAACTCAACACACTGAACTGTGCAGCCTTTGGTTGTGTTTTCTGTACCGTTTCCTCTGCTGCTCTTAATTTGAAGGTGTTTTGCGTGCTTGCTTTTTGCAGATACAGCGTGCTGAGCTCTCAGAGCCAGCGTGGACAGAAGGTTCGTCAGAAACAGTCTCAACATTTGTTCTCACCACGAGCTCGTCCCTGGAGTACGGCAGCTCAATAGGAGGACATTTGTCTGCCAAGAACGTCTCCCTGTCTTTGGCCTTCACTGTCGATTCAGCCTCCAGCAAATTATTGGCCACCACGAGCATACAGCTCTGAGGAGTTTGCATCATCACAGCGCGTCAGGTAAGAGGAAGCACAGGTAAGTGGATGGAGGAAATATGAGGTTTTGTTCTGTTCTGCTTATCTTTGAACAGTCTTACCTTAAGGGTGTGCTTACGCCTCGCAGAAAGTCTTTTCCTGCAGAGAGAAACAAATTATACCGGCTGGACATAAAGTATATCTGTGACACTATGATTTAGACAATGCATATTTATTGGCTTCAGAATCATGCAGTGATGACAAATGATGCTCTGATTCTTTAAATGTTACTGCAAGCACAGAGATCAGGGAATTAATAATGTATGCAGATCATTGATGAGACATGAATATTTGTGTGAGTGCTTCATTTCTCTTTAAATCTGTTTCATGCCTGGTAAGAGTTTATTCTGTAAAACCGTTTTAGTCTGAATACATTTTCAGTGCAGTCATAAATACAGCTCTTTTATATTTTGGTATCTAATCAGGAAGCTAGACACAGGAGGGTAATGAGATACAGGTGAAGACAAAACACAGGAGACTACCAAAGTAAAACAGGAAATGTCAGTCACACTGAAAGGAGGGGACAGAGAGCGTAGGTGAACTTGGAGGATGCACACAGGAGGATGAGTCGCAGGAAAATCAGACGGGACTAATGAAGCTCTAGAAATATGAGCAGTAACTATAAACTGTGGCAGGAGTGCGTGGAATAAAGAATAAATGATTATTTCAAATCTGAAATAAGCAAAACTAACCCAGGAATAAAGAAAAAATATAGACGTCCCATTAATGATCCATAAATAATTCAATAATAATCAGTTCAGTTAGGACCACTGTAAGCTAAATGTCATGTGGTAAATACAAATAAAAACCAAACCTTCTGTGTGAAGGGAACTGCTGGTTCCTTTAATAATAATAATCCTGACATAATTATAACAGTTTAAACTTGTACTCACTCAGAGGCCATGTTAGCGGGAGGATCCTGAGGTTACCTGGCAAACACAAAACAAGACTGAATTAATAAAAACAGTTTTGGGGACTTTTTGCAATGATTGTGATGCAAAGACACATATATGAACATTTCCACATGTATGGTGACAAGGACATCAGCACAAAACCGAACTAGAGAAGACTGAGTCAGGAAGGATCAGGACAGAGCAGAGGTCTCTGTGTGTGCAAACCATTTCCTTTGTGGGTGGTGTTGCCACCTGTTGTTACCTTCATCATGTTGATCAGCACCAACACAGCTGATCAATACTCATGATGGTTATGCTTCCTAACTGGAAAGACTGATATCCCTGATCTTTATCTGACTTTGTGTTATGCTGTGAGTGTTGTCTTAATTGTTTTAAGTAGTGTATTCCGTAGCTCCATTAGCTCCAACTTAACGTGGTCCCTGCTCCACCTTTGGCTGAATCGCAGCCAGCAGCTCCGTGTCCACTTTCTAATGTGGCACCATATCTAAAAGGGTTTATAAGCCATATGGGCTCGGATGCTGCCCGAATTAACAAGGTCCGCATCAGGTGTTGAGGAATCAGGACATACTGATGATAAGTGGGCTACTGGAACAAGGATACGGCAAAAGTGGGCACAAGATGAAAACAGGGATCTGTTGGAGTGCTACTACACGTATGACCCCAGTGACAGGGGTTACACGAGGAGCATGCTGGACCCGTGTATTCTGACACCCATCATCTAGATTAACACTAAAACAACTAGTAGCCCAGGGTTGCCGGCATAGTATACAGGAACATCTGTGCCGAGTATGACCTGGAAGTCCTGAGGTCAAAATGGGATACAACCCCAAGGATGGCCGAGAATAAGAGAGCTAAGGTCCTGTGGGACTTCCAGATACAGACAGACAAACTTGTGATGGCTAACCGGACAGAGTGGTGGTGCACAAACAAAGGAAGGAGGTCGTAGTGATAGACGTTGCAATACCAAGTGACAGCAACATCAAGAAGAAGGAACACGAGAAAATTACGAAGGGCTCAGAGAGGAGCTCGAGAGGATGTGGAAGGTGAAGGTAACAGTGGTCCCTGTGGTAATGGGAACACTCGGGGCAGTGACCCCCAAACTGGGAAAATGGCTCCAGCAGATTCCTGGAACAACATCAGAGATCTCTGTCCAGAAGAGCGCAATACTGGGAACAGCTAAGGTACTGCGCAGGACCCTCAAGCTCCCAGGCCTCTAGAGGACCGGAGCTTGGAGCACAAAGACCGCCCACAGGGAGAGCTGGGATTTGTTTAATAACTGGTAAATTGTACACACCTGGAAACCCCTTCAGTGGACTCTTGTACTACTTGTTACACGCAAAAGACTTTAAAACTTAACAGAACTGCAGACTTTTTATTCTACATCATTTGAACAGCTGTTCTAAGTAACACTGTAAAGTGAACTGTTGACTGTAAGAGCTGTTTGTTATGTCATTAATCAAGCATGAATGTCACAATGTTTCCATTCTTAAATATTGGTAAGCTTTCTAAAAAGTTGTCAGTTATAAATGGCAGACACTTTTCTGGCACTTCCTAAGATCAGGCTCAGGACTAAAGGTCCAGTCAGGATATCTCAGGACACCGCTACCTGATAATCTGACACCTGGGGAGCTGTCAGTCAGGTGGTACAGACACGTTTCCACTAATTCCAAGACTCAATGTGCCAAACTGTAAAATGCTAAACCTCAATTCACCCATGAGTCCAAGCACTCTGTAGAACTGCTGATGCCACAAGGCACTATATGAGTGCAGAACATTTATTTACATCATTCACTTATTATAATCTAAAAATGAAGCTTAAATAAAATTTAAAGGTCAGTTTGTAAAGGATTCCACGTCTGTCAGCAGCTATAAATGTTAATAAACAGTTTGTATATAGATTTTGGAACGCATGTTTTGCAGCCATTTTGCAGAAGATTACAGAAACAGTGGAGACAAAGATTTTAAAAAATGTGCTGGAGGGAACTTATTATTGTAACTAATAAATAAATGATTATTAGAGTGTGTTAACTATTAATAAACCCTGTAGTTACAGGGAGACGGGCTCTACAGGTCTTTAAATAGGCCTAGTGGAGTCTCATTGGCTTCCTTTTATATCACACTCAGTATAAATAACCTTTTGGCACCCCAAAAATAACAGAGTCATGTGCACCCTTACTGCTTCCATAGGTTCTGCTAATCAAATGCACTTCATTAACAGATCAGCAAATGTGACCACCTCTATAAAAGCAGAAGGTTCTTTAACATTCTGGTGTGTTAACACGATACCACAATCTTCCCAGGAGACGACATCCCAGCAAATTCACCCCAAACTCACTTAAACTGCAAAAACCCCAGAGCTCCATCTCAGACCCTGCAGGCCTCAGTCAGCATGTTAAAGGTTAAAGGTCACGACAGCACAGTTAGAAGCAGCCTGGCTGCAGCAGGAAGCCTCTCCTCTCTGAAAGAACACGGCAGCACAGCTCAGGTCTGCAAAGCTGCATCTCAACAAACCACAAAGACTCGTGGAACAAACGGACCAAAGTGCAGATGTTTGTCCAGAATGCACAGCAGCACGTTTGGA
>JAVDPK010000290.1:92772-104021 GCA_034780415.1 Cichlasoma orientale | reverse complement strand
TAATAATAATAATAATTATAAGAACAACAAAAATAATAAGAATAATTATTATTATTATTATTATTATTATTATTATTATTATTACATTTTAATAATAATATTAAACATTTGATTTTAGGTGCCTTTCAAAACATTCAAGGTCACCTTACAGAGCAGAGTTAAAAAAAATATTTAATAACAACCAAGAAAATATCAAAGTCAATAAAACTAGTTTACACTATATAAAATCATTGATAGGAGAGGACTCATGTGACAGCTGGAAGATGATCAGAGTGAGTGAGCCAGTTTAAAGAGCTGCATTTTAAGCCATTGCAGATGTGTGGTGGGCAGCTGAGGGCTCTTTGCACCATGGTAGCCAAACGGGCGGATGGCAAAGTGAGATGGAGTGAAGAAGAAGACGTGAGAGTGTGAATGGGTGTGTTGATGAGCTCAGAGAGGTACTGTGGAGAGAGGCTATGGATTGCAGAAGAGTCCAACACACCTTCAAGGTGAGGAGCAGAATCTCAAAATCAATGCGATATTTAAATGAGAGCCAGTGAAGCTGCTGAAGGATGTGATGTGACTAATGGAAGGAGGTCTCGTGATGAGTTCTGGACCAGTTGAAGTCTGCAGGTCGACTTGAGAGCAAGACCAAAGATGGGGGACTTACAGCAGGATGCAACCAAGGTGTGACTTATTAATGTGAGCTTGGAGAGAAAATAGGAGGATGACACCTGAGGGAGGAAGAAACTGAGGTGCTGGAAAGGAAAACTGTTACATTTTGGTGCCCATGAGGAGAACCTCGCTTTGTTCAAGCTGAGAACGTTTCTGGAGAACCAGGATTTGATTCCCTGGAGGCAGACCCAGAGAGAGGACAGACAGAGCTGGGTGTGATCAGCATAAAGATGGAAATATCAAATTTAGATGTGACCAAGAGAAAGTAGAGATGATAAATTGTAGAGGCCCCAGGACAGATGTCTGGGGGAATGGAAATGATTGGGTTTTTGGCATGAAACCAGTTTACGGGTGATCAGTCGTTCCAATAAAAGGCCAGACTGTAAAGAGCTCTGTTATGGGATGTAGTGTCAAAGGTCGTGCTCAAATCAAGGAGGATGAGAAAGGTTAATAGTCTGGAGTCGGCTGCCATGAGGAGGTCAGTGATTTTTACCAAAGCTGTTTCACTACTGTGGAAGGAGCAGGACGCAGAGTGGAGCTGTTCATAAAGGTTACTGCCAGACAAGTCAACATGAGCCTGAGACCCAACTATTACAGTAATTACAGGACAAAGGTTATTGAAATTAACTGAATATGAGCTCGCTGCACCCTTCATTTGGTTGGCAGATGTAACATTTTTTGGAGTAACTGGGTTATTGTTCCTGGTAAGAGAGATAAATGTGGAGGCAGATATCTCTACAAATGATATCTCAAGAACCAGGTAACTCACACCTGAAGACCGAAGGCACCTGAAGGCCTCCCATCAGACCTGAATGAGCTAGAGAGCATTTGACCGTAAGATGAGAACAAAGTTCCCAAATCCAGGTGTGGAGAGTGTGGGGTTACCCACCCAAGGAAGCTTCTACAGTGACTCAATGATCCCAGCACCTCAGTATTTGAGTTTCAGGTTTTTAATAAACCATAAAACATGTCTTCACTGTGTTCACAGGCATGTAGATTGATACGGAAACGGCAGCTTCATCAGGCTAAAATAAAAACCTGCACCACAATGAACGGTTTGTGAAGTGACTCTTTGAAGTTTGTATGTTAAGTTACCTTCTGATTTTCTTTTTACCAGCATGAAGAGAAGATGATCTGAGCATGTAGCCAGCGTTGTTCGACAAACTAGAAAAACTTCATCTGGCCTTTAACGAGTAATGGTGGCAGGAAGCTGAGTCCTTTATTCAAATACGTTTAAAAGAACTGTGACTCCATCCCGGATGCCACCACTGAGCAAAAAGGAAACACGAGAAAGCAAACCTCAAATTTGGCGGGCGCGTCCAGCTCCTGCCACTCTTCGATGATGTGGTTCCAGTCGACCTTGCAGAGCTCCACCCGGATCTCGCCGATGATTTCGTGTTTGGAGAACCGGTTAAAGTCGAACACCTTCATCACAGCTGTCGACTTCATGAGGGCAGACTTGGGTAGCTGGGAACGTGTCACAGATTCAGCATCATCCAAACCAGGTTAAATATTGTTCCAAAGTCTTTAATCTGAATGAAATGTATATATATTTTTTCATTTTACTGTCTGATTATTTCCTGGTTAACATTACATTCAAGGACAAAGTCACACAGACTCCACTGTGAAGAGTGAAGCCTGTTACTGTGGCCAAAAACAAAACACTGAATGTTCTCCTTCACATGGCTCATTTACAGTATTCATGAATGCAGTAAGAAGTCTGTATGTGAGTGGCACTTCCAGGGAGCAGTTACCAGCCCCAGGCCAAAAAAGCAGGGATGCTGTGTAAACCCATCTTTATTCACAACATAAAACGTATCAAACGTTTAAAATATAACATTAAAAAAATTTGTTCATTTTGACTTTGATCGCAGCAACATGTCAAAAAAATTTTAATAACAGTGAACAGCTGGAACTGAGGAGCTGCTGGACTTTTGGGAGAGGAATGTTGTCCCGTTCTCGTCTCACAGCGTCCAACATTGATTTCCCACCACGCGCACAGAGATTTCTTCAGATTATCAAAGGTTTTCACAATGTTGTGTTTATTATTCTGAAATTGCTCCACAATTTGTAGACACAGTTTTTTGGAGACTGATGAACCGCTGCCCATCTTTACTTCTAAGGAGCTCTGCCTCTCTAAGATGCTCTTTTTATAATTATGTGACTGACCTGAGGGCAGCACGGGGGTGTGGTGGTCAGCACTGTCATCACATGCCTGGGTTCGAATCCTGCCCGGGGCCTTTCTGAGTGGAGTTTGCATGTTCTTCAGAGGTCTACATGGGCTTTATTTATTGTTGTTAAACCTTTATTTTACCAGGTAAAATGTTTGAGAACCAGTTCTCATTTACAAACATGACCTGGGTAGTACCTCTCAGGGTACTCCCACTTCCTCCCACCATCCAAGGACACGCGTGGTGTTAGCTTAACTGGTGTTAGCTTAACTGACTGGTTGTCGGTCTCTGTGTGTCAGACAGACTGGCGACCCGTCCACGGTTCTTCTTAGTTACTTTTCCAGCTTTTTGTTGTCCTCTCCAAAGTTTTTTGAGCTGTGTTGATGATCAAATTCACACTGAGCTGATAGTTTTCATGAAATGGGCATTTTCTCAAAGTGTTGTATGTTTTTCATGTTCTATTGTGAGTAAAGTATTGAGATTTGCATTGTGCTGTCCTGCAAAATATTTTGATCACATTTCTTATACAGTACCAGTCAGGGGTGCATCTTCTTGCATACACTTTGCTCAGATCACAGAATGACCGCCAAGCTTAAAGTGGGGGACCTCACCTGGGCTGTGAGGCTGCAGCAGAGCTTTAAAGCCAGTGTGAGGACATCAGAATGAGTGCCGTGTTACACCATTAGATGCAAGTTTGTTGGCAGCATTTTGGTCTAGTTTCTGAATATAAGACAATGTCACTGTAGCTATGACGACATTATTGCAAGCAGCTGTCTGTTCGACACATGATGGTTCCTCAGGTTAGACTGAATATTTAAATCTGCCATCTTTATTGACACCTAATTACAATCATCGTATTTGAGGCAGGTTACTGAGAGTTTAAACCAGGTTAGCCCTCAATCATTTTTAAACACTTATTTATTAATCTACCCATCATTGGATTTTAAGCAAATGCACCTAAGCAGCCCAGGTCCTACCTCGAAGGTGAACTGCTCATTGAAGACAGGGTTCAGTGTGCTCTTGAACACTTTGGTCTCATAGGTTTTGCTCTTTTCAGGGAGGATGTAGACTCTGACGTACGGGTCTGAGGTTCCTCCGAGGTCCATGGCCATCAGGCTACTGGCTTGTTTGATCCCCAGTCTGAGCTGCAAAGACCAACAGCAAACACACAGGTACTGGGTCGTAGCACAGCTGAGAGCTAAATTATAGAAGTGCAATGCTGCATCGGGGTAAACAAGCGGGCACTGATATAATCACCTCTGACAGAGGGCCATTGTATTCCAGAGAGTAGAGCAGCTTTCCTCTCTGCTTTTTGTTGGAGCCATAGTCAACATCTGCCGCATCTGGCTGAACCTGTCAGAGGACCACAGGAAGCACATCAGCTTTAGGCAAAGAACACTCAGAACCAAAGAAATCCAGTGTAATGAAACATCAAAGAACATATTAGAGAGCAACATTAAATTTAATATTTCACTACGTTCATTTTATTTTAAAAAACCAGCATCTTACAAACCATCTGAACCATCTTGTGAGCCTTTATTTAAGGAGCCATTGGACCATCTAACCTTCAGGAAAACTTAAAGCATATAACCATATGTTACATACGTATGCCATACATACAGCAGTCAGCAGTAAAAAGCTGCTTATAACATTGCATAGAAGGGCTTCAAAGTGCTGGCGACGGGTTTCACTTTGTGGTCTGATTCTAATGTTGTTCTGGGGACATTTGTCACCCCCGATCGCTGCTGCTCAGAACCATGTCTGTCAGGAGGGACAGGGTGAGAGCAAACTCATCAAATATCTACTCTATCAAAGACTGTATGTAACGAATGGATGTAGCCTCCAAGTCTGAAAAGGAAAGCCAGTGTGGTGCAGCAGTATGCATTATATGTAATGGCCAGCAGGGGGCAGTGCCTCTTCCTGCAAAAACAAGTCTGATTGTACAGAAGTCTATAATTACTCTTTATCTGTACTTGATCAATAACTTCAATAAACATTTTCCTGATGAATTTATGGAATTAATTGCTATTTTCAGGTCTTACTGAACACAGCATGGTGTTCATTTTGTAAACTATTGTCTCTGAGATAGGACAATAAACCAGGTGTGTGCACTTTACAATCGATGAGTCTACACCATATGAGTTTGCCGTGTCCTTCTGTTTCAGTCTCATGATCTTTGACTCAGACAGCATCCTCAGTGATGTAAAAACACAGCTCCTAAAGCCTAGGTTACACTCTGTTATAGGCACAGAGTAGTTACTACTGTCATACTGCACTGAAGTCCACGGACTGATGGCAAAAGTTACTTCACTCTGACCCGGGTGTATTCACACACATGGGAAGTATACTCGAGGCCCGAGTCAAAGGTTCTGAGCGGTTGTCTCTTGGCTCAGAAATTAACATTACTTTAGCAGCAAAACTGTAATTACAGCTTAAAAACCATCCAGCAAACTAATATCTGTCACATTTACAATGGAGCTGTGATTAACTGGCCATTACGGGTGCTGAAAGGGCAGCAGGTGAGACGTTACGATGGTCATGTCCATCTTTTACGTACAGCCTGCTCTCTGTGGTTGAGTTACAATCAGTTACAATTTCTGGATATGAGCAGTGGAAATAAAATACAGTGGAATGCATTATATTATATACATTATATCATAAATGAGATTTATACACACATCCTCAGGCCTCCGTCACTCACCAGAGCTGTGGTTGTTTTTCCGTTCACCTCTTTCAGATTGATCTGCTCATTCTTCTTCCTCTTCTTCTTCCCTCTGCAGCAGCACTTGATGCAGATACACAGGCAGCAGAGCAGAATCAGCAGCCCGCCCGCCGCAAAGATGGCGTAGATGGCCCACCGAGGCACTGCGGGAGATCAGACAAGTCCACATTATGTGTCCGACAAAGACTGGTTCTTTGTTTAAAACAAAGTGTCCGTTACTGTTTCTGAAGATTTGGGCTTGTGTGCATAACATGCCCGTGGAGACGTTATGTCTGAAGTGCATAAGAAACATCCAGTTACCAAGCTTAAATTTCCTTCTCTTGATGGTGGAGCTAAAGATCAGGGTGAGCTTTTAAATTCTGTCAGTTTTGATAAAGTTCAGTATTTGTGGTGACACAGTGTCAGTGTTTAAGTTCTTTGACGACGTCCCGTAGCACCTCCCTGCCGTGACTGTTTGGGGGAAGACAGGAAAGAACCTATAATTCCATTACCTTGTAATCAATTGAATAAAATGTTATTGAATAAAATTTTATATAGCAACATTTCCATATTTGTTTGTGTCTTGAAGGGCAAATCCTTCCAGCTCAACCTTAAAACAACTTGACAAAGTTCACCTCTGCATTTAACTACAGGAGATAAGATCATGCTTGTCACTGTGTACAGTATGAAAAACTGGCCCTGATCAGCACCAGGAAGAGATCACTATCATTTGTATCTAAATTTTATGTAGTATGTGACTTATTTACTCACCTGATAAGCTCTCAAGACTTATTTAGCTACTTGGCTATTTTGGAAATAATGCATTGCTGCTGTTGCTCGGTAACTTACAGGGTATCCGGTCCAGCAGGCCATTGATGAAGGCTACAGCTGGGTCAGCAGTGGTATTAGTGTGTGTGGAGGGGGTAGAGATGATGGTGGGATGAGGATCTTTGACTGTGAGGTTTTTTGCGGTTAGTCCCATGAAGGCCAATAAAGATATGTTAGATTCCACATGAGAAGGATTTTGTGGTGGAAGGCTGGTAGGCATGATGAAGAGGATGAAGAATTCTGGAAGCAAGAGATGACAAGTGTTTACTCATTTTCACAATTTCTTAGGCTTTGTGCTCACTCAGCAGTGAAGTGAATGGTTTCCCTCGGATTACCACACACACACACACACACACACACACACACACACACACACACACACACGCAGCCATACACTTCACCACTTAATGTCGGTTCAAGGATTCTTTATTCTCATTCATCATGAAGAAACATGACAGAATGAGATGTACTTACTCAGGTCTCAGTGCTAATAATGATTCAAAGAAGAAATGACCTAATTAAAATATAATAATAGAAGTAATATAAAATATAAAGATATAAATACATGTAATAACAAAATTAATAGAAAAATAATGACCTTATAAATAATAATGACCTAATCAATAAGTCCATTAAAAAGTGCAGCAGTGCAAAGTGTGTGTATTCAGAGGCGTGGCAGTTTGGCCCATTTCAACAGTCTCACAGCATCCGAAAAAACCTGATTATTAAAAGGCGCCATCAAAGTGAAGGTTATTACTCAGTAACAAGGACAGTAATAAAGCACTGTGTTAGCTGTTTGTTCGGACATGCTAAGCAACCATTACCAAGGTCATACTAGAGCACAAGTTTGAGTAAACTGAGTTGAAACAGTATGTGTATGTCTTAGTCTAGTTCAGTACACGCAGCCACAATCCTGGGGATGCTAACTTGATATTTGTCCAGATAATGATGATCATGGATATCCTCCACAAGGAGGCTAAGCCACAGAGGGTCACTGCTGAGAAAGCTGGCTGTTTGTGAAGGGCTGTACTGAAGCAGGTGCATGAGGAGCGGGGGATGTTCCTAACATGTGTCCTACCCGAGCCGCGTGTATGAACATAGAATATATGAAAGTGCTCTAGTGGACAGAGCAGTTAGGACAGAAATGAAGGGTGCAGTTAAACTCAACATAGGGAGGAGGATGGGGTTGATGGAGGGGTTGAAAAAGTATTTTACCTTTCACTGCAGAGCTTGGTGTGAATATTTAGAGAAATTGACCCTTGTTCTGACTTCTCTACCTCTCTCCTTTGCTTTGTGTGGATCCACTGGACTTACAGGATGATGATAAAGTTGCACCAGCTTTAACACAGACTCTGGTTCCGATCACACCAAACCCAGCCCAGACCCAAGACCAAAATAATGACGACACTGGGGTGAAGTGTTTCTTCTTTATGATAAATTTGGATGGCAACCTTTGAAAGGGGAGCAGCAGTGTGCTCACATCCACACAGCTACCTACCCTAGAGTCAGGACTTTCTTCCCCTTGAAGAGGTCCTTCAGGGGCAGTTGGGCAGTCCCAAAAGTCAGTTCAGTTCAAATGTATTTATATAGCACCAATTCACAATAACAGTTACATCACAGCACTTTATATTGTAAGGTAGAGATGGTACAATATTAGAAACACTGACACAACCCCCTGTGAGCCAGCGCTTGGTGACAGTGGGAAGGAAAAACTCCCTTTTAACAGGAAGAGACCTCCAGCAGAACCAGGCTCAGGGAGGGGCAGTCATCTGCCACGACCTAGTTCCTGAGGTGAAAAGCTGCCTGCTGTAATGATGGCTGGTGGTCTAACAAAGGAGATAATTAACACTAAACACAACCCTTTGAGTTGTTTTTGTTCTTTAACATATTCAAACTTTAGCATTTATCATGGTATAATGATTTTTAAGCGTTTATCTGTGACAAACACCAATCAAGCATCACATTATGACCGTTGGATTGAGATCTGGGAATACGGAGGCCACGTCAGAACCTCAAACTCGTTGTTATGCTCCTCAAACCATTCCTGGTCCATGTTTGCTTTGTGGCAGGGAGCACGATCCTGCTGAGAGGCCACAGCCATCAGGGAATACTGTTCCCATGAAAGGGTGCAGATGACCTGCAACAATGCTGAGGTAGGTGGTGTCAAAGTAGCATCCACATGGATGGCAGGACCCGAGGTTTCCCAGCAGAACATCTCCCAAAGCTTCACTCTGCCTCTGCTGGCTTCCTCCTACAGTGCATCCTGGTGCCAGGTGTTCCCCAGGTAAACAACACACACGCACCCAGCCATCCACATGATATAGAAGAAAACCTGATTCATCAGTTCTGATGCTCCTGTGACCATTTTTACCGCTTTCAGAGGTGGACGGGGGTCAGCCTGGGCCGCCTGACTGGTCTGCAGCCTCATACACAACAAACTGTGCTGCCCTGTGTATTCTGACTCCTTTCTATCAGAACCAGCATCAACTTTTTCAGCAGTTTGAGCTGCAGTAGCTCGTCTGTTGGATCGGGCCTCACGGGCCAGCCTTCACTCCCCACGTGCATCAGTGAGCCCGTCTCTGGTGTCAAGCTCATTTCAGACTGTACAGGAAGTTTCAGAGCCATCAAACTCTGCTGCTACGCCCGAGTGGAATTCCAGCTGCGGGCCTCCACCATGAACAAACAGCAGCAGCACATTAACCCCGTCTGATTCACGCTCCGGTAACAGCACTCCTCACAGTGCGTCAGCTCTGTTTCTGTGTCCACGCGTGCACTCAGTTTACTTCTGCTGCCCAGCTCCTGCTCCACATCTAAGGTTCACCCTGAAACCGGGTCAGAACCCTTAGATTATATACATTATATTTTAAAGAGGAACTCAAGTGTTTCAGTGAGACTGTTTACAGGCTTACTGCAGCGTAAGACAATTCAAGACGTTTTTAAAACCTTTTTTGCCACTCAGAATTAAATTTAGGTCCAAATTTAAGAACAACTCCGCTTGAAGGAAACAAATTCCTCAGAGTTTGACTCAAGTTGTTGGTTTTTGTGGTTCACTCAAGGCTCACATTAAAGTGAATGTGTCTTTGTTAGCACCCCATTGCTGGCTCTTCATCTACAGTAGTTCCACAGTCCCACCGACTGTGCACCTGATCGCCGTCAGTCATTCCCGTCAGACCGATAACGATTTCAAAGTTCATCCCGATCATGTGACAGCACATTTTAAGGATCAGCAGGATCCCCGCTCTGCTCCGGGCTCACAGGACACAGATTACAGCAGGGATCATCAGGATTAGAGCAGCAGAGGCTGCAGAGGTGTCTGTCTGATGGATGAGGTAAATGTAACACCTGAGCTTTGGTTTTTGATTCTGTTATTCCCCAAAAAGCAAGTTTAAAAAATTAGGCTCCAAAGATTAAAAGAAGCATTTTACTTACTTGTGATGAGTTTTACAGAAATTCTGACATCAGTGCAGGCAGGCGTGTTTCTGAGGCGCGCCGCTCAGAATCAGAAGGATCTGCACTGAAGGGGAAGGAATCTCTAACAAAGGGACTTTTCCTAAAAACAAACTGGTGATTAAAGAGAGGAAACCTCTCCTCCCTCCATCTCCCTGCACTCTGTTTTCCGTGTAATCAGAGTGGGCAACAACACAGCATCAGTGGGGCAGGGGGCCTTCTCCCAGTCTGTCAAAGTGCTCAACAGTCCACTTCCTGTCCGGCTGAGTGTAAATCACTGAGAGAGCTGCACTGACAGATGCCTTTAAAAACAGCACTCAGCCCACCCTGACTGGCTCCCTGTGGGGACACAGAGCTGCAGCAGCAGGGAAACGAGGCTGTGTGAGTCTCTCGTGTACATCAGGGACGTCATCTGCCTCAAATTAGGTCATTTTAAACTCATAAGAGACATAACGGACTACCTGGTGGGCTGTCACCAATCCCAGCTCGCTGTCTGTCACAATTAGTGTGACGTCACTGCGAGGCGGTCGCAATCAAGTCTCCAAAAACTGTAGTTCCTCTAGCAGCCAGTTGAGGCTGTCTGCAATCCCCATAGACTCCCATGTTTCCACGTCCACCTTCACAGCATTAATAACAGCATATTTGCAGCCTGATGCAACCAGTGGGTGTGGGTGGCATCATAGTGGCTACATCCATCTTTTATATACACCCTTGCATCCAAACTACATCAGTGAGCTTCTGAAACCGTGTAAAGTAGATGTGAGAGTGTAAGGGCCTGACAGCCTCAAACGCAGCACTGCACATGCTCAGTAACGCCTGGGATGGAAGCATGTGGAGACAGTAGGACGTACAGTAGGAGAACAACAGAGATTTCTCATGATCTCTACCAGACAGCTGAGCCACGTGAAACTCTAGTTATTAAAATATTTCTAAATATTCTATAACAAAAAAGTAATAAATGGTAATGTAAATGTGCTCCAGGCTGTTTCAGTGCACTGGGACTTTATTCTGCATAAACCTGTTTACACATTCTTCCTCTGACGTGTGGAACCTTTAACTGTTCTTATCTGAAGGCACTGTTCCGCCACAGTTTGGGAAAGTCTGGCTCTTCGTTTTGGGGCTGCTGTGCAGGATCTCACTTCCTGTTTCCTGCAGCTTATTTTTGTCTCAGGTATAAGATGGCTGAACGTTTTGTTTACAGACACGTTATTAGATAAAGTAATCCAGTAAAGTACAAAACCTTCAGAAATGTAACCGCACCTCCATTTCTGCAGCTTTATAAGAAGACGTGGAAGCAGCAGACTGTACAGTTCATGTGCCTATGTAATCACACTGTAAACCTGCCTGACAGTCCTGTTTAGTTAACAAACAGCAGAAAGAAAGAAAGAAAGAAAGAAAGAAAGAAAGAAAGACAGAAAGAAAGAAAGAACGAAAGAACGCAAGAAAGA
>JAVDPK010000290.1:80846-92672 GCA_034780415.1 Cichlasoma orientale | reverse complement strand
AAGAAAGAAAGAAAGAAAGAAAGAAAGAAAGAAAGAAAGAAAGAAAGAAAGAAAGAAAGAAAGAAAGAAAGAAAGGGCAGCATAAGAACAGAAGCAAAAGGACTGACATGAGGCAGAGAGTACAAAAAAGAGGGAAAAGGAAAAAAGAAAAGACAGAAGAAGGAAAACGTTGAGCTTTAGAGGGTCGGATAAAGGAGGGAAGAAAATGGAAAAAGGAGAAGACAAAAAGAGCGAGTAGAAGGAAGAAAAAAGGAAACAGAAAGAAGTGTGAGTGGTGAAAAATGGGAGAAAGACTAAAGCAGAGCAAGGAAGGAAGAGAGAAACAAAGTGCACCGAGTTTGAAGATAAAAGTTTAAAAAGAAACTGAGAGAAGAAGAAAATAAAATCAAGACAAAAAGAAGCAGAATAAAAATAAAATCCCAGATAACAAAGAACTGAAGAAGGAGATGATGAAGAAGAGAGAAACAGAGAGATGAGAGGAGGATGAAGCTGACAGCGAGTGTGTCCTTTATTACTGAAGTACAAATACAGTATAAAAATAAAGAAACCACTTAAAACTACAGTTTTACACATTCAGCCACACACATTCCCCCGACACTCACACGGCCACAGAACACAGAGAAGAACAGAAGCAGCAACGATACCGAGTGTAACGAGCAGTTTTCTCTCCTTTTACTTCATTTCTTCTCCTGTTGGTCGTCGGGCTGTTAAACAGTCTTGAGCTCTTTGAGCGTGCCTACCTCCACCTGCGGCAGCCGCCACACCTGCTGAGCACACACAGTTACATGCAGTCAGTGTTTAAACAGAGGTGGAGTGAGTGAAATACCACTTACTTCAATAAAGCATGTGTCATGGAGCAGAAAAACAGCCAGAGGTGACTGAATCAGGAGCATATGTTAAGATGCTCTGATCATTGTTGCCAGCAGATCCGCTTCATGTTTATTCATACGCTGCTGACTCAAAAATCTCCACAGCCATTAAGAAGAAATGTTATTCTGATATTTATGATCCTCTGAGGACCCCAAACTTTCAGCAGACGTTCATTCTGCCAGAATAGCTTTGCATAACTCATAACTCAAAACGCTCCTCTGGGCCTAGGTGCAGCCACTCAGGCCATCCTCCGCCTGAAAGAAGCTGTTTTAGCTCCTCCCCCTTTAAAGCCACCTTTGATTGGCTGTTCCTCATAATCAGACGCTTTAAACAGCGGGAGGGAGGGGCTTGTGTCATTGTTGTCACCTGGCTACTTATCAAAGATGGTCCAGCAATTACATCAGGACATCAGTGTTATTATCATCATACTGTCATCAGTATTTTAGCTCTGATCCAACATTTATTTAGCATTGAGCATTTCAGTCTCAACTTTAATGATGGCTCAGAAGAAAGGTCAGTGGTGTTTCAGTGTGCAGTACATGCAGTACACACAGTACATGCTGTGCATGCAGTACATACAGCACATATAGTGTATGTGAATTTTGGATGTTAATGGAAGTTCTATATAGAGTCATGGCACTTTCTGCTCATCACAAAACGCATTTAATTCCATTTATAGATGACACCTGTGTCAGAAATATTACTTTACTCTAAAATTTGAGTGGCTGTTCCACAGAAGGCCCAACATGAGCCTGCTGGTCTGAAGAACACTGAGATCTTAGCTCACGATTCTCCATCTCCTTCTAGCGTGGCCCACCTCAGAAACATGTTTCACACACTGTGCAAACAGCTTCGTTTCCATTTCTTTATATTTTGCAGGAAAATGGGAAATAGGTGCAACAACTTACTGAAACATGTACAAGCATACATGGCAATATGGAAATATGGAATATAAGGGAAAAACAGTCATTTCTGATGAGGCTTCAGTGAACAGCAGATGGATCAGCTGAAGGTCCAGATGATCTCAGGTGCTGTCAGGTCTTTGCTGGATTTGGTCCTGCTTCTGAAGGATGTGACTTTCTTTTGTCCTCAGCTTCCTCAGACTTTTTAAGGACTCACTGAACACCATGCTGAGATATGCCAGGTTTAAAACTAACAGCTCTTTGGTGCAAAAATACCATTTTAAGCTGTCAAACTGTATTTTTCATGGATTCGACTAAAGAAATGGGAACAAATGTGACAGGCTGCTGGTAACAAAGAGCCTAAAGATACAATTTATAATAGTTTCTTTGCTAAGTTGTCTGTTGTGTAGAACACAAGGAAGGAGAAAGTTCCTTTAAAGATGAAGATGACACAGCGACACAGTGACGTCTGATTTACTGCATTTATTGGTTGAGATGGTGAGATACAGACCCGATTGAACCACAGCAGAGTAATTAGAGCAGGACACAGTCACCCAGCAACATCAGCAGCTCCCCCCCAAACCTGAGCTGATGGGGATGAAAAAGTCCCTCAGTGCTGAAGTTAGACAGGAAGCAGCCGCTGAGCTAAATTCACTCATCATGCGTCTATTTCTGCACAAATCTGCGACATCAGTCAGTGTGAACCTGGAAGAAAGTCAGGAGCTCATCTTCAGTGGTTGGACACTGGCTGTGATGTCACTGATGTGGGCGGGGCCAGAAATCTATTTCAAAATGTAAAACCTGCAGACGTGAATATTGGAGCAGCTCGTTTCTGCTCTGCCTGCCATCAGATTTGTTCCGTGCTGCAAAAACAAAGACAGAAACATCCTGCTTGCACAAGAGAAACCCGCCAAAATATTTATCTCCACGAACTTCAAATGAACGCATAATATGCTCTGCTGAGATCTTTTAAACTACGTGTGGAAAACAGAAAGCCTGACCGCAGTCAGTGTTTATTTACCCACCAAACCTCCCGTTTATCATTTTATTGAACATTTAAATAACATTAGAGCTAAACTGGTACAGTGCGGATGTACACCGAGGAGCCCAGGTGGGTCAAAGTCAGAAGGTTGTTGATGCAGACACACAGCTTTCCCGTTCTCCGCTGTCATGTCCGCTGAAGGTGCGACAGCGGCTGGCAGATCAGAAGTTGATGGCTTTGCCAAAGGAGGCGGCCAGGTTAGCTTCTCTGAACGCCTCCGACACCGTCTGCAGGAGGAGAAAGGAGAGCGGAGGTTTTACACTTGAGACTTGTAATCGTTGATATCTTTAACACAAACTAAAAATGCATCTTAGTCCTGAGGTCTTCAGATATGCCCTGCGGCGTGTCGTGCGTGATGAGAACGTACGGGATGGGCGTGGCAGACTCTGGCGACGTCCTCACAGGAGGCTCCGTACTCCATGGCCAAAGCAGCTTCATTGATCATCTCTCCTGCTCCCTGCAGGGACACAAGCAGCAAAATCTTCAAACACTCCACGGCAACTTCATTTATCCCTTTTATGAATTGTTTCCAGCTCACACATTCAGAAACACCACAGGGGGAAAAGTAATTTTATGTGTAACTGAGTATTAATGAAGGCTACATTCCATTAGGAGGCGCCTGGTCTCATACAGCTCGTGCTGACAGAGACCTGCACACGGTTAAAGGTAATCACAGGTGATGTTTGTCCCGCGGCCTGAGTGCTTTTACAGCGTTCACATGTGCAGTAATGAGACGCGCAAAAAAACAACTGCCTTTTTCATATGTGGCCGATATCCTACATAAACACTCGAGAGCTGTAAACACTCAATGCCCATCATCATCATCATCATCATCTCACTCCCACGTGGCAAAATGTGGATTTGATTGAGTAGGTGATCCTTTATAGAGACTGTCTGAGCCCATTAACACCGGGTCCACCTACGCAGGTGTTTTTACATTAAAAGGCTAACATGGCTCCAAAGCAGGCTGATTATCAGCCAGCTCGGTATTCAGAGCAGGACTGGCACCGTGTTTACGATGAAGCTCTTACCGATCCGAGGATGTGAGCTCCCAGCATCCTGTCCGTCTCCTTGTGGCTGAGAATCTTCACCATGCCGTCGGTGTCGGCGTTGGTTTTGGCTCGGCTGTTGGCCGCGAAGGGAAACTTGCCGACTTTGTACGGGACGCCCTGAGGAGAGGGGGAGGAGTCAGACTGTGAAATACAGCTGGATACGCAGAAATCTCAGTTTTCCAAACCGGGTTAAAAAGCTTTAAATGTTGCACGTTTCAAAGCTTTTTACACACTTTGACCTCCCAGAACCATTCCAGGCTGTCCCCTCTATGTTTCTCACTTCTACATGAATTAACTGTTGCATCCATGATGAAGCCTCTTTTGGCCTGCATGTGACTCAGAATGTTGGGAAATATCACCATCAGGTGGCCGAGATCGGTGTCTGAAGCTGCTACTCTGTGCATCATCTCTGCTACAGCTTATGCACTTATATCTGACAGCTACAGATGTTTGCACTGCGATCCACACAGACTGGACGCGTATCATTACACCAACATACAGAGTGTGTAACACAGGCTGAGCAGCCAAACTGTTCGTGAAGAAAATGCTCTGAATTCTTTCTGCTGAGAGATCATGCTGGCTTCAGCCATGTTAGCAAACAGAAATGAGTATTTCTGTTTGCATTTCTCTAATTACTTGATGAACTCTCCTCTAACCCCATCCTTTACATGTAACGCTACTACGTTTTGGTTCTTGGCTGCAGAAGCAGCTAGAAAGCTTTAACCTCCCCGACTCTCACCTCCTCCTTGAGCTGCTCCTCGCTCTTTCCCACCCAGGCCACCTCAGGGTGTGTGTAGATGACGGAGGGAACGCAGTTATAGTCGATGTGCACGGCGCCGCCCGCCATGCCCTCCACGCAGATGATGCCTTCGTCCTCGGCCTTGTGGGCCAACATCGGCCCGGCAACCACGTCACCAATCGCATAAATGCTGAAAGAGGAGAGGAAGGAAAATATCACTGAGCTGATAAACTGATCCAGGTCACGTGCAGCGGGTGAAATAAGTATTGAACACGTCACCAATTTCTAAATATTTCTAAAGGTGTTGCTGACATGAAATTCAGTAACAACCCGTCCAATACACACATGCAAAGAAACCATAGATGTCCATAAATTATGTGTAACAATGACAAATAACAGGGAAGAAGCACTGAACACATGAAGACAGGGAGGTGCAAAAAGGACCAGCTGAAATCTGTCAGTAATTAGAAAGCAATCTAATTAATCAATTAAGAAATCAATTAATATCAGCTCTTCACTCCCAGCTGAAGGCGTCTCATTACCAAGGTGCCACACAGGAAACATGACGGGTAAAACCAGCGAGCTCTCTCAACCCAAACATCCTGATGGCACTGGTCACACAAGAATTTCCAAAGTACTGAAGGCTCCAGTGAGCACTGTCGGGGCATTAATCTGGAAGTGGAAAGAACATCGTTTCACCATAAACCGCCACGACCGGCTGCTCCCCGCATCATTTCCCACAGAGGAGTGAAAGAACGATCAGAAGCACGGTGGAGATGTACAGAGGGAGCTGGAACCAGCAGGCACCAATGTTTCAAAGAGAACAGTCAGTGATGACTCGGCCGCCGTGGCCTGTATCACGCTCACCACGCAAGACTCCACCGCTGAAGAAAAAACAGGTTGGAGACAGTCTGAAGTTCACTGAGCAACATTTAAACAAGCCTGTGAAATACTGCGAGGATCGCATGAGACCAAACCTGAACTCTTTGGATGCCATAAAGCACCGTGTTTGGAGGTCAAAGGGCACTGCTCATCACCCCAAAAACACCAGCAGTGAAGTTTGGAGGTGGGAGCATCACGGTGGTTTTCAGCATACGGCACTGACACACTTCATCTAACTGAAGGAAGGGTGGAAAAATGTACCGAGACATCCTTGATAAGATCTGCTGCCATCTACCAGGATGATGAAGATGTAATAAGGGTCCAGCGAGACAACGACCCCAAACACACGGCCAAACTCAACCGGTTTCAGCGAGAAAATAAAGAACGGCCCGGCCGATCACCTGAATCCAAGTGAACATCTACGGAAGGAGCGAGAGCTCAGAGCTCACAGCCCACGAAGCTTCAGGATCTGAGGAGTGTGTGCGTGGAAGAACGGGCCAGAATCACACCTGAGCGACTGGTTTCTCCCCCCCCCCCACCCCCCCACCCCCCCGAGTCTCACCGTTACACATCATTTATCGATGGTTTGGTTTCTCTGCAGGTGTGGATCGGACGGGTTGTTACGACATCTGGTGAGAATGTCAATAGCACCATTAGAAACATTATTATAGCTGCAGTGACTAAAGACTAAAAAGGTCAATTATGGAATTTTAAACTTGTTCTCTCATTTTTCAGGACGTCAGCAGCGACACAAATATGGCAAAGGTTCTCTAACAGAACACAACAGTTCTAATAACTGAGCACCGCAGTGGTGTCATTAAAGGTCTTCTCATAATATAATTATCTGTACTGCTACTGACACTAATTTTATCTTCATATTTGTACTGTGAACTATAATTTTGCCAGATTTTGATCAAATATTTTTAACCCTGTCCCAACATTTTCGCGGGGTACAGGGGTGAGGATGCACCAAACCGGAGATGCCAACAGGCCATTTTAGCTTCGAGGGCCCGGGCTCGGCGGTACCTGGGGACTTTGGTCTGGAAGCGGTTGTTGACGGGGATGCGACCCCTGTTGTCCAGCTCGATGCCGACGGCGTCCAGGCCCAGATTCTGGGTGAAAGGTCGTCTGCCGATGCAGACCAGCAGCACGTCACACGTCAGAGTCTCGTTCTTCCCTCCAGCTGCCGCCTCCACTCTGAAACACACGTCAAACCCACGTGGCTACAACACAAAGCATCACTCCACTCGAAATTCAAGACTTAGATAGCACATGGAAGAAGCGCGGCCCACTGACCAATGTGATATCCTGAAAAAAGTCCCAAAAGTCTGATTTTCACTCACGCCACATCGATCTTGCCGTCAGGCCTCTTGGTGGCGCCCATCACTTTGGTGCCGAGCTTGAACTTGAGGCCCTGCTTCTGCAGGATGCGCTGGAAGCTCTTGGAGATCTCCATGTCGATGCCCATGCCGCCCACGTGGCCCAGGAACTCCACCGCTGTGACATTAGCACCCAGACGCTGCCACACTGACCCCTGCAGGACAGCAGGACAAACACATCAACCCAACTTTCTAACCAGACAGACTGAGGCAGGAAATGTTGACATCATTATGATGCTGACCAGCTCCACCCCGATGACTCCAGCTCCGATCACAATCAGCTCCTCCGGCACTTTCTTCAGGGACAGAGCTCCTGTCGACGACACGACGGACTCTTCATCGATCTAAAGAAACGAAACCCAAACACGCATTCAAGAAAGACAAAAAAGTTACAAATTCTCTGCTAATAAACGAGGATGTCTCGTTAGACGCCTCATGTCCCTCCCTCACTTCCTCCACTCGCACCTTTGCAACATGAGTGGAGAGGAGAATGTGTAACCTGGGAGATGAGGAGTGAAACAGCGCATCGCTAACACGTAGCATTTTCATCTTCTCTCAGGAGGCCCGCCACATTTGTTGGCAGCAGAAAAGCTGCAAGGTGTGAAATGGCAGTGCCAGCAGGGCACAGATGATCGATACCTGGATGCCTGGGAAGGGTGTGACCTCAGAGCCCGTGGCGATGAGGATGTTCTTAGTGTTGATGACCTGCTCGGTACCATCGTCCGCTGTGGCGGTCACTTGGTTCTTCCCGGTCAACCTCCCAAAACCATTAACGTGGGTCACCTGAAGGGAGCGATGTCACAGCACGGACACGGTTACAGGTGGTTCAGGGTGTGTGTAACATCTGTGTAAACAAGCACTGAGGCAGAGAGGGAAAACCGACTTTGTTCTGTTTGAATAAATGTGCGATTCCTCCAGTCAGCGCTTTGACCGCCCCGCTCTTCTGAGCCATCATCTTCTCCAGGTTCAAAGAGATGCCTGAAACTGAGAGACAGAGCCTCCATTCAGCAGCTTTAACCAGCGTTTGCTCAGCTACTCGTCTTCAAGCTTCAAATGTCAAAATAAGAAAAACAGGTTGCATTTACTAAACGTGCATTAACGTAAAAAAACATGCAGAGCAGGTCAGAGATGGCTCTTTAAAGCTGAGGTTCTGTGCCACAAGCTTCCACTACTGACAATTATACTGCAAATTAATGTGTGGCAACCTGTTTTTGCTGCTACTTAAAGGGGACCCATTATATTTTCTGCCACATATGCTCACAATAAATATGTCTAAAGTTCCAATAATGATCTTAAGTGTAATGTTGAGCAAAAAAATGTATTTAAACTGTTACTCTTGGATCAGTATGACGTCAAAGACGAGGGGTCCGTCTAATATGGTCATTCCAGGCACACAGAGCATATACTGCTGGTCAGACCTTCTGTTTATGAGAGGCAGCCAATCACAAGAAAGTTGGCTTAAAGGACGAGGAGCTAAAAACTGCTTTCTCTGAGAGGATGAACTGTAGCGCAGCACAAAGGCCCAGGATAAGATAAAGAAGGATTATTCTGAACTTTGAATCATGCAAAGCTCTACTAGAGCCCAAAATGCTGGAAATGAACAGAATCGATCCCCTTTAAGGCTCAGTGAGCTACACACAATGTTCAGAATGTCTCTTTAAAGCCCGACGGTGCCGCTTACTTTCGATGCCTCTGCTTTCAAAGTCCTTGCCGTGAGCCAAGTGGTACAAATAGGAGTTGTTCAGGAGAGCCTGCAGAAACAAAACAGCAGCATTTACATCGTCTCTATGCTTTCAATATAGTTCTATCAGCCCCACGTTCAGATTTACATCAACATCACCTGGCTGAAAAATGATTTTTGGTGAACTTCCTCCTCCTGTCCTCTCTCTGTGAACGTTAGCCAGCATTAGCTTGGCTGAACCTCAAACTATCAGCTCATTTTGGAATTCATCGAGATGATAAAGGAAGCTACAGGTAGGTACTATGAGCTATAAGCATTTCCTCTGTATTATACCCATGGACAGACAACCACCACTGGATTATTATTATTATTATACTAAAGGTGTACAAGTTCTGAAAGAGACCAAATCCAGGATAAAAAAATGTACCTGGTGTCTCACCGTCCTCTGTAAAATGATCACACCAGAGTAAAAACAAAGGTTTTCCTTCTTTTTCCTATTTCATGCTGACTGAAACACTAAAAACCAAACTGTGGACCTGAAGAGCAGCTATTAAAATGATTACCAGGCAACGATTTACGGAACATGTTTTCCTGCCTCTTACAGACAAAAATCTTGTGAATTTGTGAAATTTAAAACCAGGCTGTTACCTTCGAGGGGATGCAGCCGACATTGAGACAAGTCCCGCCGAGCGTGGGATTTTTCTCGACACACACTGTCTGTCGAAGGAGAACAAATGTGGAGACAGCGACTGCATTATTCACCATAAACTGCCATGTGTGACCTGTGAGCAGTGGATTTGTTTCCAAATATGTGCAACAGGATATTTGTCGGGCAGGCGGGTTACCTTGAAGCCGAGCTGTGCAGCTTTGATTGCAGCGACGTAGCCGCCTGGACCGGAGCCCACCACTGTGACGTCTGCATCGACTGCAGAGAGGCAACAGCAGCGTTTAGCATGAGTTTATGATTACATGATTGGTCTGTTTCAGTTTTGAATCAGAAATGTGCTGCATAGAAATGCACACTTTAATCCAAGCTCTCCAGTGCCCCTCTTCATTGCACAGTCCATGAAGTCCAACCCCTACTCTGCCCCTGATCTGATGCACATTCGTCAAATAAAAAGTGGCAGAGCAGGCTAATCATCGGAAATCTGCTTGTTAAGTCTGAGAATAAAAATGGTCCAAATACTTTCAGACTAAACAGCAGCGACAGAGTTAGTGAAGATGTGCTACCTGGTGGCTAGCTACAGAGCTATGGCTAGTCTGATGCAAACACATTAGCACAAGGCAGAGAAACACTATCATATGGCAGGATGGAGGCACTAAAGACGGACCAAACCTCAGCCAAGAACGCCTGAGGTGATCCCAACCAGAGCACAAGTTTAGTCACTAATATGATATTGTGTGGTTTGGATTACTCCTTATGAAATAGTCCTGATCAAACACTTAATGTCCACATTGAAATCTTAGTTGGTTTGAGAGTGATTCTTCTCTGAATCACTCTCAATTATGTAATCTTGTATCTTTATGTAAAGTTTAAAAACTTTACATAAAGATGTGCTGCACAGTGCTGATAAAAGTCTGAAGAGGCTGAGAGTGATGATGGAATAGTTTTTGGGGAGCTCCTAAAAAAAAGAACTGCAGCATGTTAAAAAGATGAGAGCCTCAAACAACAGAGGAGGCACATGGACCAGAAAACAGGGTCCACGTGTCTTCAATTAACAAGCTGATACAGATGAGGAAGACCCGTGTGTGTGTGTGTGTGTGTGTGTGTGTGTGCGCGTGTGTGTCAAACAGCAGAGGACAGAAGCAGCGTCCAAATAAATTGCACCAAAATGCAGTGATGTCTCAGCAGAGTTTTAATTATGAGACTATTTTGATGCAAACAACTGTTCCAACATGTGGCTGAAGTTCAATAAAGGCCGAGTCATTAGACACATTAGATCACATTTACAGTACGCTCATACTTGCTGCTTTGTCCGCGTAGGTTCGGACGGACAGCGCTGCAGCTCCGTGCACTTTGCAGGGTAAATGGTGGCTCCGCTGGGCGGGGAAAAAACAAACACACAATATATAAATATAACTTTACATAAAACAAAAACAATCTCAGTGCATCAAAATCCAACCACACATATCTGTGTACAGTGTCATCTCAGGTTTTCAGGAATCTGCTACTTATTTAATTCACTTCACTATTATTTCCGTTTAAAGCTGCTTACCCACAACCTGCAATACTTAAATATTAATATAAAATGAGTATTTTCACGTTACTTTGTTGGATTCATGCATTAGTTTTCATGGAGCTGCTCAGCTCTCAGCCTGTCAACCAGCTACTCTCAAACTGCCCCGGTAGGCAGACTGCCCAGTTAGCAAACAAGCACATTTAAGCAGTAACGCACAGAGCTTCTAAAAACACAGAAACAATCCGAAACGATGAGAAAGTCGCTTGTGAAGCTGTGAGACGACAGCTGAGCTGATGACATAAATTATGAGTTGGGTAACCACTGCGAACTAGCTAACCTTAGTGACCCGTCAACTCTGAAGTCACATCAGCGACACGCTTTACATAAAACTTTAGGTCATCTAGGCCCCTTTAATCTGAGCAGAATACAAATATCACGTATAATTTAACGATTTCCAATGATAAAAAAAAAACAACGACGGCTCTTTTCATTATGGGCTTTCCTTCAAAATATTGTGGCAGCATTTAACCACAAAACTGCTAATTTAACTTAAATGTGAGCATTGTTGTTAGTTTGACTGATGCCGAATTAAAAAGAGAATCATATATAAATAGGAGACAAATTACCTAAAAATCAAACAACGTATTTTGTCATTAAAAACCACAACAGCGCTGAATTGCATGTTTTTCCAGTACAGTCCGGTGCGCCTTCCGCTTTTAGCCGAGCCGCTAGCCCGCCACGGGCCCCGGGTCTAGAATAACCCCTATCCGCAAGCGAGGCCCAATTGGAACAGATCCGAGCAACACATACTGGTTAGCGGGTAAATAATATCCATGCTTACTGTGGCCAGGGAGCGGTATAACTGCGTCCAGCTCTGCATTTTGTCTGTGTCCCCTCACTGGATCTGTAACCTACAGCAGGCCGAGCAGCCAAGGACTCCCGTCATTGCGCAAGCGCAGTATTGGCCCAGGAACATAGATATATATACATAGATACCGCATTGATTGCTCGCTGCCTACGTACGCCATATTGGAGGGGGCAAAAGCGGCCACCATAACATGAGAGAGATGCTGCACTCTGAGTTTTTCGAACCAATTTA
>JAVDPK010000290.1:0-17185 GCA_034780415.1 Cichlasoma orientale | reverse complement strand
GTGTGTGTGTGTGTGTGTGTGTGTGTGTGTGTGTGTGTGTGTGTGTGTGTGTGTGTGTGTGTGTGTGTCTTCCAGATGGTGGATAAGAGGCCCTGCCTTTATTAGCCAGCGCTGGCCAGATAAAGACCTGGTATTGATCCCAGGTTGAAAGAGCAGGTTCGTCAAACATGGCTGATTTACAGAGAACTGATAATGGCAGCGCTGGGCAACTGAGGAACCCCAGAGAAGAGAGAGAGGAGTAAATCAACAGTGTGATGGCGAGGGAGGGTGTGTGTTTGTGTGTGTGTGTGTGGGGGGGCTAAAACACACACACACAAAACACAGAAACAAGGACGTGAAGCAAGTTTGCCGCGGACAGACAAACTTGCTCACATGTGCAGTATGCCTGACTTCTTTCATCTTCTTCTTCTTATACAATCTACACACACATAACCCACCCCTAACCTCAAACACACACACACACACACACACGCACACACAGTCTTGGAGCTAATCTCTAATCTCGTCTCGATTAGCACCTGACAGAATTTCCATGGGTTTATCAAACCGAGCCAACCAGCAGACGCTTATCACTCGCAGCCCCCAAAATTTCACAAGAGCAGGAATTTTTGAGATTAAAAAAACACAGCTGGTGAAATCTCGAATAAGTCAAAAGAATATGACTGAAAAACTCTGCTATCACGCGGCAGGAGGGGGGAGGCTCGGGATAAGAGGTGCACGACAGGGGCGGACTCACTGAAGCCCACAGAATTCTTCTTCTTCTTCTTTTTAATCTGTTATCCATATTAGAGATAAAAGAGTGACACACGTGTGGAAAGCTGCAACCTCCAAATGGTGCCGCAGAGTTTTTGCATTGTCTCTGGGTGACGTCTGCTGACAGATAACAGGTAGGCGTCAGTTGATTAAAGAAAGACTTGATGAGCAGATAAATCTGCTAATAACCACTAATAACTGCCAGTAAACTAGATATCTGGATCATTTTACTTGAAGAGCTGCTTACTGTTGACGGATGTATCTGCTGCAGCAAATGTGATATAAATCATCTAAAAAAAAAAAAAATACGTGAGAAGTGATTTTTTAAATCTTTGCAATACCTGATGACGTGTTTTGTGGGCAGAACTGAAGTGCTGGCAGAAAGTGATACTTCTTCAGCAGCTTATCTTTATACAATCTGTGGAAAAACCCCATGTCTACACAAAAGAAAAATCTCTTGAATAATACAGTTTTGCATTTTTCAATCATTTCCAGGACAGGATTTTTGTGCAACTGACTGACGTTCTACCCACACAACAGTGGCACAATTTCATAATAACTCGCTGAATCTTTTTAAAGCTGTTTTAAAGCTAGTTACAACTGCCAGACACATATTTATGGGATGGGATGGTTTTGATACCAAAGCTGTAATCGTTCTGTAATATAATGTTCAGGATGAATATCAGGACTCTGCAGCTGGTATTAGATGTGATTACTCCATCATTTAAACAAGCTTACAGTCAAAGTCTTTAAACATCATCATTTGGGAATGTGTGCAGTGTGCAGCTCTGCGTGGTTCCTCTATTGCCGCGTTCCCATTGGTACCTACTCAGCGCGGATCAACTCGACCCGGCACGGTTTCCATTAGCACCTGGTACCAGGTACTTTTTTAGTACCCACTTAGCCGGGGTACGTAGTTACGCGACCGTTGGTCCTATCGGAAAAATTCAAACGGTTTCTGAAAGCTGAGAAACTGCACTTCATAACCAACATAGGGTTATTACGGTACTTGTTGCTGGAAGTTCGCGAACGGCGGCACTTTTGAAGTACACTGAGCCAATTACAACATGTTTGGCAGTATAGGGTTACACTTAACAGTGATAACCTTCATCCAGTAAAACATTGCACAGGGGACTTATGATGATGATGATGATGATGATGATGATGATGATGATGATGATGATAGTAAACTTGCCTCTATCTCATCCATTGTTATGTGTTTTGAGTCCCATACAAATTACGTCAAGAGACGACTGCCCGCGCTGCTATATCGACTCCACCCACACTGAGGTGGTCCTCAATTACAGCGGAAACAAAACAAGACGATGGGCAGTCGAGTTGATCCGTGCTGAGTAGGTACTAATGGAAACCCGAACTGTTACTGTACGGTACCACTGTAAGCACTTTATGCCACACAGTCTCATGAAACAAAGACATCATTTGGATAATGCAGGACCCGCTTTCACACGGCTGCATTTGCAGAGGTGCTGGTTTATCTCCTAGTCTCACCTCTGTGTTGCACTGGACATGAACTGCTACAAAAAAGCAGCTTTAAAGAAGGATTAAATATTGCAAAGAAAAAATCAGTTCAAAAGGTTTTTAACAGTAAGACGCTGCACAACAAGAACTCGACCCGCCGCGGGAGTTCCCTCTGCTGCTCCGTTTTCATGCTTTTACATTTCAACTCACAACTAAAATAAAGTGGGAGAAGAAATATGAATGAACTGAAATAGAAACAAACTAAAAATATATGTGTGGTTAATAGATACATTTTTTAAATGTCTTTATTTGGAGTCTTTGCCCACAGCAGCAGCCTGAGGAGGCTTTGGTGCAGATGTTTATGAGGACGTCGTCATGGCTGACCTGTCGTACTGTTCTTCGACCCTAACACCACCTATTACATGAAGAGAAGCTAACACCAACACACACCACTCTCTCATTCAGAAACACACAGGAAGTCTGAGACTGATCTTCTTTTCACCTTCATTGTACAACGGCGTGTACGGTGGCGGGCTGCAGCTATCGCCTTCTGCAGAATCATCTGGATCAGAGGCTCCTCCCTCCTCTCCTGATAGGCTCAGGTTGTCTGGTGTGTTTTCCTCACCGCCATCGAGATCCCCAAGAGAACCTGTGAGAAAAGGAGGAGGGTAGATCAACAACTGAATGTGTCCATCTAGCGTAAGGATAGCAGAATAATCCACTGACACCTGTAACAGCCCGACCTTTCCCAGTGATGGGAACGTGGGGTTTATCCGGGATAGGAGCCTAATCTACAACATCGGTTTAAATATGCTGGTTGGTCTCAAATAAAAGGAACAAAAGTAATATAAACTAATTAAATGGAGCTGAGCCCCGCTTCCTGATACTCAGCCAATCAAAGGAAAATTTCCTTAGAGGCAATGTGGCCTTAAAGGGGGAGGAGCTAAAACACTGTATCTCAGACAGAGGATGCAGAGGGGCTGCTCCAAGGCCCAGTGCAAAATACATACGTATTATTTTGAACTGGGAATCATGCAAAGCTACTCCAGTAGAGTCTAAGAGTAAAACTGTGGTGCTGGACATGAGCAGATAAGAAAAAGACACTTTCCAGAAACATCTTTCTTACACTGCAAACACAAAGGGTCGAGTTTTTAGACTGCCGAAATATTCCTCATTTCTAACAGTCTGTGATCCCCTACTGTGCTGGACAAGGGCTCTCCCTCCTCACAAATGCTGCCAGAAGCCCTGAAGTATCTGTAAAATACAGCACACGGGAGACGTGTCTGCAGCACAGTCACACAATAACACCACCCGAGGCTTTAAGTGTCTTCCTGTGGGCCTCGAGAGCTGCAGGAGAGCTGAAAATTAAAAGGAGTTTTAACAAGCTGCTTAAGGTTGCGTGCAATGTAGACGAGAAAGGGAAAAAGCCCTAAACACAGTGATGTGTCACCCCCCCCACCCCCACTTACTGGACTCATTCAAAAAACGGTTTCAAGAATTGGACACGCTGAACAGTCTAATCCAGAAGATTAATAGCCAAGAAGCCAAGGGGGACCTTAAAGCCAAATTACAGTATACCTAAAATTGCAGCTAAAAGAGTGATTAGTGCAGGGCTGATCTGTATCAATTACAGTTTCATAATCCCTGCTGACCACAGTAATTATACAGTACTTTTGATCTATTTTAGCCTGTTTGAAGATTACATCCAAAAAATGAAGTGAGTTAATATGGATTTAATGTGACTTTTTTTAAATTGCTTCATTAATAATATTCTGACTATAAGATGAATGATTGAACAGTGCGTTAAGAGCTGCAAACCCTGACATATGCTCACATTCAACCGAGAGCTTCACAAACGCTCATCTGCATCCGCTGACACGCTTCAGTCTCAGCTGCTGAGAGGTAGCCACCACAGAATCATTAACTCAGGGTGAGCATTTCTTTTAAGAGGATTACGAGTCGTAGCGTGAGGCAGAAACGGTTGGTGTGCTGCAGAACGCCAGGGGAGAAAACAGCTCGCATGCATAATGACGACGTCCTGGAAAGTCAAGCAGGGTGGGCACATTGTTTTTGAATAACTAAATCAGACTGACATTAATACCGAGAGAAGAAATCCAGGATTCCCCCCCCCCCCCTCCTTTCATTCCTCCCTCGATCCAGACAGGTCGTAAATTAATTTTCATTAGGTTGTGTCGAACGAACAAGAGGGATTGTTTCGGAGCTAAAGCCGTGACTGGGGGCGTATATATTTACAATACTGGAACAAAAGGAGTCTATAATCTATACAAAGCACACAACAATACCCGTGAATAAAGAAGCTTGTAGAAAAAGGGAGAGGCAATTTTTCTAATTCTGTTAATTTCACTCACCAAAGCAATTAAAAGCAGGCAGAGATAATGCTGGGAAACAATCGCCGGCTGACAAAGTGTTTCTGTCTTTGTAAATGAAACATCTTTAGGCTAATTTCAACTTCCACGCCTGCATGGTTCACTCTAATTTCAGATAAAATTAACACAGCTAGATTTGGACCTTCGTAAAAAAAAAAAAAAAAAAAAAAAAGCAGAGAAGGAGAAAAAAAAAGATTGATCCTGTACACAATATTTTTAGAATTAGGTCCATGTCGCCGGAGCTTTGCTAGATCTAATTTTCAGTATCTATAAGGACATTTTCATACAATTAATTTTCCTTTAATCATAATTGTACAAAGGGACTCCTCTGTATAAAATTCCAATTATATTTCCTGTTTAAAATGTAAGTTTGAATTATGATTTCCTTCCTCATTACGGCCCTGGTTTAATGAATCAATCGCTGCATCACTGCTTTCAGACATCAAATGGTGCGGAAAAGTTTCAGCTCCACTTTCTCCCCTCTTTTATCCAAGGAGAAATATTCTCCCTTTCCCCTTCTCTCCCTGTCTCGGATAGTTGGCAGAAAGGATAGCGGGGCGTCTTGTGATAAGTGCACCACATTCTACTTCATTTGGCAGTTTTAAAGTTAAAGTCTTTAATTGTTACGGCGTGATATCCAGGAAAATTGGACTGAACTCATTCAAGAGATGAAGAAATAATAAGAAGACATAACCCGCATGTGTATCTCTGTAGGAGGGACATCAATTAAGCTGAGACTTATCCAACAGCACCACATAATTTCCCGGGCCGTGAGCTAAAGGAGGATCTCTGAAGTGTGGACCAAAAAAGCCTGAAGCTTGCATTTGTTCAAATTTTGAAACTTCAGGTTCTCCGGCCACTAAAACTTTCACTGAGATGTTGAAAAACCATTTCCTGGAAGCAGAAGGGCGCCTTTGTGATGAGTTCCTCACAGAGTTTCTGATTGGATTCATTCTAAATCATCTACAAGTCCTGAGTATACCCACTGAGGTACACACAGGCCTCACCTGACAAACCGCCACACTTTTTTTAAGGGGGTTAAAAACACTTTTGCTGACACTCGGTACGAGTATCATATATCACAAGGAGAAGGTAGTGCTGCCCAGACCTGGAGTATTTCTTACACAGTCGTGCACCGAGCAGGCAGTAATGGAACCGAGTCCTGAAGAGCTGAAGCCAGTTCTCTGCCTGACTCTGCGTGGTGGGGGGACGGAACATCACGAGTGGTGCACGAGGACACGCAAAACACGGACTGCAGGCCCGGTCCCAGCAGGGAGCAGCTTGTTCGGATGTTGGATCCACGCTGCGTCAGTGTCCGACGATGGCAGACATCATTGGGGCAAATTCCCCCACTGAAGGGAAAACGGCCATCAGGTCTGCTCTGGTATCAGCAGATACTCAAGACTGTGACATCAGCACCGATACAGGACGTGAATGAATTATATTTCCCGGACCCAACCAGACGGGTCATTACATCAGGGATCGGGTCAGTCTTTAGACCACAGTGCAGAGCTGCTAACGCTGCATTATTGAAAAGCGTTCTACACATCCTGCAAACACAAAGAAGGCAGCTAACAGGACCTAAACCCTGGTCAAAGGAGTTCCTCATAATATTACTGCAGTATCAGTACAAACTGAACTAATGAAAATAACAGTGATCAGTCAAATTCAACTGGAACTTTATTTAATGTGCGTTTTGATTGGATGAAGGTCACAAAAGACTCTGTAAACACAACCACATGTGTGTATTATATCTCCGATATTGGACAGATTTTCTGTATTGATTCATCTACCAATCAAATCCAGTTTTATTAATGACTCAGAGGTGACAGTCAGGGCCCAATCCTGTGTACCTGGAGCTACAGATTTCATTTCCATGAAGAAGAAACTCGCAGAGTTGAACAAATCTCCTGATCTTTGGTGTTTAAAGAAAGATTCGATTAGAGACTATTTTGGGTTTTCTGGATGCTGCGGTCACATTCAGGCGGCACTCAAACGTATTTATGCAATAATGCACAGGAATCACTCACAGTCGGTCCAGGCTTGAAACATGAACTTCTGCGTTTTAACTGTGAGAATGTTTCTTTGTCTGGACTCAAAAGGTGAGCCCAAACTGAAGCACAATAACGAGCCCAGTTTCCAATCGCCCACCGAGATGGGCCCGGCACACGTGCGGCGCTACAGGAGTACTTACGCTCCAGCACAGAGACTGCAGCTGTCTGTCTTGGAGGAGAGGCAGAACAAAGTGCTGCAGCTGATGAAGGCGCCAAAGATACTGCTTTATTAACTCTCCGTCCACATCAAACCTGCAGCGAGCAGCTCGCTGATTAAACACAGAGACAACACACATCAAACCTGCATGCTCAACAAGCTGATTAAACAGACGAAAGCCTCGCCGCTCTCACGCTAATAACCCGCCGCACAAAAATACATTAGAGCTGAAAGCAAGAGGAGAGGGAGAGAGGCGCACTTGTATCAGAAAATCACAGACTTGTGAAGAGAAACATTAAAAGAGGATATTTAGAGAAAGAAAAGGAGGAGAGAGTGGGAAGGAGAGGAGGATGTGAGCGCTCCCTCTTGAGAGAGGGAGTGGGAGAAACTGAGGCACCTGACACAGAGTCACGCACTGGAAAGGAGCCACTTATTGATCAGAGTACAGAGAATTACCCACCACCGAGGAAATACTTTTAATCAACTTTGCACTTTAAACACTCTCCTCAGCGCTGCGTGGGCTCTTATCACAGCTCCACGGCCACCGTCCCCACCACAGGAGGAAGCGTCCGCGCAGTCCGCCACATCGATCCGTTCAGCCTCAATAAAAATCTGCTTTTAGCATCAGAGCCGAGCAGCACTGCCCACTGATCTGAACACTTACAGCAAACACAAGCAAAGCAATAGATTTTTTTTTTTTTTTCAAAAGATCCTAAATCCGGGGGACTTATTGATCACCTCCACTCCGACAGGGTGCAGCGGGGTGGGGGGTTAAAAATGCCTCGGTCCTGCAGGGCCTGCAGAGCCTGGATGTTCTGAAACTGACTGTGTAGATCTGCTTTCAGTGAAACCTGCATGATGAGTCAAAACAGAGCGCGAGTTTCAAAATGGGATTTTGGCTGATATCAGATCCAGAAGTTCTCACCGACTCAAACAGTTAAACCTAAGTTAAACTTTCCTTTTTGATCAGCTTATAGTTAGGGCTGGATCAGGTGACCCTGAACCACCCCTTAGTTATGCTGCTATAGGCCTGGGCTGCTGGGGGGTTCCCATAATGCACTGCTTTTTTTCCATTCACCTTATTTACTCTGTTTATACCCCACTCTGCATTTAATCATTAGTTATTATTAATCTCTGCCTCTCTTCCACAGCATGTCTTTTGTCCTCTCTCTCTCCCCTCAGCCCCAGCCGGTCCCAGCAGATGGCTGCCCCTCCCTGAGCCTGGTTCTGCTGGAGGTTTCTTCCTGTTAAAAGGGAGTTTTTCCTTCCCACTGTCACCAAGTGCTGCTCATAGGGGGTCGTTTTGACTGTTGGGTTTTCTCTGCATTATTGTGGGGTCTTTACCTACAATATAAAGCACCTTGAGGCGACTGTTTGTTGTGATTTGGCACTTTATAAATAAAAATGAATTGAACTGAATTACGTTTCCTTTGGGCTGACTGGGTGAACCTGTTCTCCTCATTTATTACCAAAACCAAAGGATGCGTCTGCAGATTAGTGGTTTTCTCAAAAATGTACTTTTGCGAACACTACATCACAGGAATATAAAATAATGTGACCAAGATTTTCAAAATAAAAGTGCCTACCAGTCCCCAGAGCAGCCTGGGTTGTTGGGTGGAAGGTAGATGTAAAAGGTTATAGATAATTAGCTGCCCTGTTAAAGTAATGCTACTTGCTGCATTTGATAACTTAATTACTGATTAAAAAATGTTTTATCCCTCTGAATGTGACAGAAATCATCTCCGCGAATCAGAGCCTGTAAAATAACTCAGTGCTCCTCGGCTCACGTTAGCAGCATCGCTGCAAACTCTGCAGGCGCGCTGCAGGCTAGCTTTGTCGTGACTTATTTCTTCATTATATCACATAACCATCACGTCTGTGAAGTCGTTACTTCCTCACACTGTAAGCTGAAAGTCACTAAACACAACAACAACCTGCCGCTTTCAAACTGTCAGCAACGGCACAACAACCATGGAAACCTAAAGGTACACAAACGGGTCTCTACTATGACTACTTTCCCTACCAATAGGAACTGCAGTACTAATATCATTACTGCTAATGCAACTGTCATTGTGATTCTGATACTGAAAATGTGCTGTAAGTGTCTCTGCAAAAATGCTGCCACCGATTTCACTACTGAACAGCGACTGAAGAGGTTTAATATGACGATGCAGAACGTTTTATTTTGATGGCTCCTCCCCCAATTTGGAGGAAAATGGCTTCTGAAATACTTTGACCAAGTTCACACTGTGTGGCAGAAAGAAAACTCCCTGCAGAAAAGCAGGACACCGTTTAGGATTAGGCAGAAAGTAAGAAAGAAATGATGATCAAACTCTGTGCATCAGAGTATGATAAGCAGACTTGCTGTGCACAAAGTTCTGCTGAGTGAAGCAGGAGCTCCGTTTGGTGTGAAGATGCTGTCAAAGAGCCGAAAGCAGCAAACACAGAAAAAAGCTTTGTGATTAAAACACTGTAAATCAAATGAAACCGATCAGGAAATCCATCTTTGAGGCCTCTCGCAGACACGTTGGTCCTCAACAAGCACAAAACCAGCGTAAACACAGTTGATTAGCCTTTATAATATTTAATCAAGCAAAATAATCCCCCCATCCACCCACAGCACCTATACGGGTCCAGGTCAGGGTTAGGGTTAGGCCCAAACCACCTGAACAGGAAACGAAGAGCCCGGCGGGTGCTCAGGTTGTTTTGGCTGCTCAGCTGATATCTGTCAGCTGATATCTGTCACTATTTACAGTATGTTACCTGCACAGGTACGATGTGTGGGTAAACTGATCATTCGCACAGTATTTAAAAATGCAACAGCGATATTGTGGCAATAACGCAGATAATATAAATATCATGTAACAATTGTGTAATGTATACATTGTTGCACAGTTATTGCCTTTGCCTGTGTATATTTGTTGGTTTTGTGTTTCTAGTTCCCGCGTTTCCTCCTGCCTCTGTCTTTATGTTCATGTTAGCAATTCGTTTTTACTTACTTCCTGTTTTACTTTGAAGGTAGCTTAGGTGTCTATACTTCCTGTCTTTGTTCTTTTTCTTCCTTTCCTGATTTTGCATCCTACCTTAATTGTTCCCACTTGTGCTTTTTTCCTGTGCCTCATTCCCAATAAACCTTTCTGGGAATATCTCTGTTTTTTCTTTTTCAAAAGAAGATTTTTCTTTAATAAAAGAAACAAGCAGAGCAAACACACACACACACACACACACACACACACACACACACACACACGCGCGCACGCACACACACACACACACACACATCAACCCACAATACAAAGATGTGTTTTGAGAGAAAGAAAAAGAAAACAATGTGTTCAGAAGATACAACGATGTAAATACTGCATGAAGCAGTGATTCAGACTGATGTGGACCTGAAACACTTTAAAGGCTGGTTTTGGTTTCGCCCACTATAATAATAATAATAATAATAATAATAATAATAATAACTTTACTTTAACATTGACATTACTTTAAGTTTCTTCCCTAAAACAGTGCTCTGACCTGCTGGCCTTGGATCAGTGTTTTTAATGGTGTCTCTTTGGGTCGGTTCTGGTGGAGTCGTGTTTGAAACACTGGCCTCGTGTCACGCTGGCTGTGCAGAGCCATGAAACGTGTTAGAGGTCAAACACAGTGAAGCGATGCTGCTCCTTTATATTTTTATCATAACCATTTAACTTGGCGGGACCAACATGTTCACGTTAGCGATCATTAATCTGGGGTGTGTATCCTGAGTCTGAGCACACACTCATTTCCAAATCTTCTTCCTGTTGATTTAGCTTAAAATGTGAATTCTTATGGATGGAAAGAGATGGTAAACTCTGATACGACCCCTGTGTGTGTGTGTGTGTGTGTGTGTGTGTGTGTGTGTGTGTGTGTGTGTGTGTGTGTGTGTGTGTGTGGTATTGTTGCCTGTGTTTGTTCCCAGTATTCCAGTTATTCCCAGTTTCCTGCTTGCTCCCTGCTGGTTTTGGATTCCTTGCTCCTGCCTGTGTGTGCAGCATTTTTTGTTTTCATATGGTGCTCTCATGTTTTTGAGCTTAAAACCAGGACAGCTGTGGCGACTCTTTCCCCACACTTAGAGTTTAAGTGACTGTTATTTTTTCTGTGGATATCAGCATATTACCAGTGCTGTAAATACAATCTGATCATCGTGCCTGTCAGAGGAGAAATGGCACCACTGCAATAATTCCTGTATATATGCATCCAGTACGCATCAGTGCTATTAACTGATGGCATTAAAAAGTCTGAAGGAAAACGATGTGAAATCCATGCCTCAGCATGTTTCCCGCCATGCCAGCAAGAAATAAAAAGCCCCCACTGGCAGCGTGAAGAAAGGAAGAGAGAGGAAAACAAGGTCCGTCCCTGCCATCAGTCACACATTCAGCAACCTGGAAGGCTGCTGATGCTGATGCTGATGCTGATGATGATGCTGCAGTGGCAGAGGGGGGAACCCAGCAGGGTACCAAACATCAGAGGCCTAAAAACACATGAGCAGAAACATGTTACAGTTTTTTTGCTAAGAGCCGGTTTCCTCATCCTCTCTGTGAAACTCTAATTCTCCGTGTCTCTCCTCTCATCACTCATCTCAACCTGCAGTCTCTCCTTTATATTCTCACTTCCTCTTCTCTTTCTGTCATTATCTCTGATCCCCGCCGCCCCCACCGCCGCCCCCACCTCTCTTTCTTCTTCTCCGTCCCCTTTCGATATCACTTGCGCTCTCTCCATTCCTTGCACTCCATCACCTTCCCTCTGTCTCTCTCCCTCACCCTCCCCTCCATCCCCTTTCCTTTTTTTCTTCCTTCCCGGTGAAAAAGCGGAGTGACTAGGAGCGTCACTCTGTGCGGATAGCTGGGAGCCGTTGGCGGTTATCGGCTCCTGCAGACTCTCTCTGCCGGTCTGATCTGTCTCCTCTTCATTAAGCAAATACGCCGACGTGGAAATGAAAACATAATAGCTATTTGATTTCCAGCGAGATATTTTGCATATTGGTTCGGAGCTGATAGCGGAATTTCATCAAGTCGTTTTTTTTCCCTCTCCTTCTCTCTTCCCTCACTCTCCCGCCACCACCACCGCCCTCCACCTCCTCCTTCTCCATCCTCATGCTTTAAAAACTGAATTACTGAGCTGGGCCGGCTTTCAGCAAAGATTTCTTTACATTGCTGGGAAGACGGGGGGGCAGGAGGGAGAGAGAGAAATCTAGTTCCCCAGGAAGACTACTTAAACGATTAAATATCCCCCATTCCCATCTTTTTTTTTCTCCCTCTCCCTTTTTTGATAACAAGGAAGAAAATTTAAAGAATTCACAGTGCTTTAGGTTGACTATACTAATCAGAGATAGGAGGGAGAAAATTAACTCCTTAATGAGCAGAGCCGTCTCCCTGATAAAGGTCCTGGGGAGACAGCGGGGTGGGACACCAGCTGAACCAGAGAAGGAGAGATAGAAAGCAGTGGACAGAGGGATGGAGTGTAATCGAAACAGACTGAGAGAAGCTTGACACCGAGCCGGGGCCAACAATTAGTTTTCCTCCTCTGAAGAGATATTTGCTTCGGCCACGACGGGGGCAGGTGCAGAGATAGCACACAATAGCACCCCCACAGCGGCACAGACGGCCACAGCGGCTCGCGACGGTGCCGGCCTTGATGGATGGTCCGGCAGCGGGGTATTCTTCATGCCCCCCGGAGAGAAAAACTAGCCCTGGAGGAGGAGATCAGCAGCCTCTTCACAGCGGGCCTATCTGATAGTCCGGAGCCTCTCAGGAGGACTATTCAGTGGGCCGAGCTCGCTGAAATAAATCTCCCTGCTGCTGCGTTACATGTCGGAACACCGTGTTGCTTCAGACCTGATAGCAGCCCCGCCGTGTTAGCGCTACTGTACACACTCGCACATACAGTGGAGCAGACACACACCTTTATCACAGGGCTCTGAGGCGAGGAGTGCAGTCTTATTAAGGTTACTGAAATACTGAGAGAACACGTGCTGCTCTATACTAGGGAATAGCATCTCTATACTTCCTGACTGCACTGTGGCTCAGACCCTGCTGACACTTCTGGAAAGTTTCATTTTCACAAAGACTATTCCTGAAACGGGAGACTTTTCAGGAGCTGCTTTCAGAGGCAGAAAGGGTGCAGTGTTCAGACCCTGGCTCCAGAACCGAGTCAGTCCTCTGAACAGAACCTGAAACAGTTATCCACAGCTAATACTATCATCACACCTGCTTGTAGACAAAAAAGCCCACATTCGATTCGAGTTTCAGGGTCAAGAATGTGTCCAAAATCTAATGAAATCGCACTCACGTCCTTCAGCTGTTTGTAAATTGGTTTGTAAAGGATTTAATGGCAGAACGCAGTCTGCTCGTGGCATCCAAACAGTAAGAGACGTTACGAGTTAGACCACAACAGAAACTCCCACGTGTGTGGAAGAAGCAGCTGCTTGTGGTGGCAGAGGGTGGCTGCTGTCAGGAGGCGGATGCTACAAATTCTCTGCTGGAATCATGCCTGGAATCAAAATGGTGGGATTTTTGCCCAGGAGGAGGTGCTAATTATTATTTCAGCCCAGCCAATGAGGATCATCTCATGAACACCCTCTGCCGTGTCCCCGGCTGAAGTGCAGACACTGATGGAAAGGTGGATGCCTCCTCGAGTGGCTGCAGCTGTGTCCTCAGAGCAAACGGCAGCAGTACTTTGGGCTCTTCAGCAAATGCTGCAATAACTTAGTAACACCTGCAGGCTGCTATCTGAGGCCAGACTGGGCCAATGCATGTCTCAGTGGTCACCAGGACAGGAATTAATAAGGTCAGCCACTCATGTGTGTTTTGCATGTCGTGTTCAGGGATTTTCCCCCTTTGACAGTCTGCAGCAGGTCACAGTAAGAATTATGCCCAGCTCACCATTCATTTATTCACTCCTAAAATGCTCTAAATTATTCATTCACACACTGCTTTCTTCACCGTGCCTCCAAAACCGAAGCACGATGAGATGAACTGTGAGCACATTATACGGGATGAATGTGTGACGTGCTTTTAAACAGAAAAACTGTCAGTTAATCCAGCTGCTGCTGCTGCCGCTGCTGCTGCTGGTGGTATCGAGGAATGAAGCAGCACAGCAGCGTGCTCAAACTGAACTACATGACTGAGATTGTGTGATAACATTTTGGAGATGCTGTATTTCAGCAGATTTCGTCACCTTTGACAGAAAGATGCTATCAGGCTGGTGTGACTAATACAAAGTCACCTCTCGCCTCCACCGGCCTCGCCGCTGTTTTTGTGCAGCTCGCTGCCATTTCCCTACACAGCGGTTCTGTGTGCAGAACATTTGGAGTGAAGCCTGCGCAGCGAGCGGTGTCAGAGCTGTCTGAATGAGGTTTCTGAAAGATGGGTCAAAGTTTTGGAAGTTTGTTTTTGCAGCCAGAGGCGTCTCGTACAGCACGCGTGCTGCTGAGACAGCGCGAGATGTGCTGGATCAAGTCCTCCCTCTGCTCTTCTGTTTCACAACCGTTTCTCCTCTGGCAGCACTTCACATGCACTCACCCTGACAGACTGTTTCATTTTCCTCAAGGACGCCTCACTCCCACATACATGGCAGAGGAACAGCAGTCTGCAGCTTAAATACAGCCAAAGCAAGCGCTGCCTTCCTCTTAAAAGTGAATGAAAAGTGAACATGTGTGCTCGGTGATAAGAAAGGAAAGACGGCCTGCGCCACGTTCCGCACACATTCCTTTAAGAAATAAAATCAGCTGTAATGCAGCGGATGAAAATTCAGTTTGATCTACTTCAAATTCATGTTTTTGCCACCGAGGTGGCAGCTCCCCGTCTTTGCATGCTCAACAAGCAGCTTCCTTCAGCCCGGGAACACGGATGGATGGGCTGGGCTCGTGTTTGCAGAGGAATTACAGCGGATTCAAATAAGATTCAGTTCATCGTTAGCCTATTTAGAAATGGAGTCATCGCATATGTTGTCCAGCAGAGCGGCTCCAAACCACAGTTCCTGACCCACCCAGTACGGTCTGCAGCACATGGGGGGATTTTTGAGCCAAAATGGCCGAGCAGACGCACATTCAAACACACTCCTGGAGAGTTAACAACCTGTGCCCTCATCATTTTCTCTCCTTACAGTAGGTAATAAGAATATCTGCCGACTCCCAAAGACTGCTGCTCTCTGAATGTTGGTGCTGGTATCCATGACATACGTGTATATACATATTCTCTGTCTTTGCAGGGCTGATGAGAACATGCAGAGGAGAAAGGGAGCAAAAACAGGTGGTATTTCAAAAGGGAGGAGAGTTAGAAAGCAGTTACCGTGCAGCCTGAGCTGAGACCCTGGACTATTGAAGCCAGGCATGCAGACGAGAAGCCGGCCGATAAGCCTGACTGATAAAAGATAGAAAATAGCAGCAGATTTGAACTTTCCCACCGTCCTAAGATCCACAGGGGGAGGAGGGGCTGATTCAACTACTTATTGAATCCCCTCCTATCTACAACCAGCACCCCCTCCCTCCTTTACCTCCCCAAAACCCAACAGCCGGGCAAGGCCAGCGGGCGCAGCGAGAACACAAGGCTGATACACACTCGCACATTCCCCCACTGCTCCCACAAAACAGCAGTTAGCCTGGCCGGGAGCTGTGTCCAAGTGGACAAGCGAAGGTCAGGAAGTACTGACTGCTTTCTGTAGATGTGTACACTCAAACACACACACACGCCTACACAAGGTCACACACTATGTGAAGTCTACCATCATCGCTCTATCCTCCAATCATATCAGAGACGGTGTTTCTTTCCATATCTTCGCTCCGCTGCACTGATATAAAGACACTCGGCCTTGAGTAAACTCATGAGAATTTTTACCCACATCTACACTCTCACACGCACACACACACACACGCACGCACACACACTCTCTCTCTCTTTTCAGTGAAAGGTCATCCACATACTCACTGTGGTTGTGAGACATATCTGTGGATGTGCTGTGAGAATTACTGATGGGATTCATTCATGTATTCGAATCCACAGACGAGCATGACTCAAACTCTCCGCTGCTTCCTGGACAGTACAGGTGTGACGCACCTTAAAAAGACGCTCTGTCGCGCCTCAGAAATGAGACCAGCAGGCTGGTTCAGATTACAAACAGATCAGATTTATCCTCGGGTCATTGGTGACTCATCTAGGGTTAGAGTTCGTGTCCGGCCCAAATGGAAAAGCTTTTAATAGAAAATGCCAAAATGTGTGAGACTTCATTTTAGGAGTCACAGCTGTTAGCATGTGGCTAAAACAAAATCCAAGCCTAACCCGAGACGTGTTGCTGCTAATCTGGTTGATATTAAGACATTTAAAATGTTACAATAAAGTGTTTCACATAATAAAAAATCTGCATCTCAAAAAATATGCTTAAATATCCCAACTTGCAGCACAAGTCTACAAACATGACAAGGAGAAAATGTCGAGCTATAAACCTGTGGGCAGGACAGGTAAAAGGTCATGTGACTGGAATACGGTCCAGCAGGGCCGGGTTCACCTAGGGCTATATCTGAAACAATAACATTTTCAAATGAATCCTACATTTCACTGAAGATGTGCATCTTTTCTTAAGATCACATCCAAAAAGAGCTTTCCGAGCTATAAAGAGACCCCCCCCCCTCTGTGCAGCTGTTATGAGGGGAAAACAAAGACGCTCCCGGTGTCTGAAGGCGCATTCCTATTTATCCACAGTGTGCTCAGAGCTGGGTAATGGGAAGGAATTCAGCATCACTTTAACAGAGAGCAGACACACGAGAGAGGAGAGCTGAGAACTACAGGAGACATCAGAAGCATCAGAGCCTCCACGTACAGCCTGGTTAGCAAAGCTGGATTCATGCATCTGTGTTTGTCTTTTACTGTGATTAGTGGTCGCTTTCACTGTGTGTGTGTGTGTGTGTGTGTGTGTGTGTGTGTGTGTAAGCCCGATTGCAATCCTTACTGCTTGATCTCAAGTCTAGATGGGAGGCAGCTTGGAGATTATAACGGTATGCAGGAGGAGAGAGAGAGAGACTCCCTGAATGTGGTCCTCCCTCGCCTGCCCTCACAGTCTGAGTGACCCAAACACCATCTTCCTCTGACATGAACCAGCTCTGCACACACTGCTGTTAACATCGTAAAACAAGTGATTCTTTCCAATCTGTTTGTTAAAGATGCTTTGATATATTTATATGTGTGTGTGTGTGTGTGTGTGTGTGTGTTACCTTTTCCTGTTTTGCCTACTCTCACCTACTCTTATTTTCCCTTCACTCACACACACACACACACACACACACACACCCACACACACACACACACACACACACACACACACACACACACACACAC
>JAVDPK010000289.1:291679-330934 GCA_034780415.1 Cichlasoma orientale | reverse complement strand
CTGCAAACCACGTAATCTTTCGGTTTCAAGACACACTAAAGTTCCATACATACATACATACATACATACATACATACCTTTGCCTTATAAAAATAGCATAAAATTGTAGTTATTTGCACGTCATTTCAGTTTAATCCAGAAATGAGCAGCTGGCTATGTACGCTAGGCGCTTTAAACTAGTCGCTGTATCTTTAAGGAGCTGCGTGCTCCCGCGGACCGCGTGAACACGGGGCAGCCGTAGCTTTAAGGATTTGCGCGTTCCAGCGGCACGCAATCAATTTCTGGCAGCCGATCACTTTATGGCACAACACCGGTCACACGCAAATAATTACGGTCCGTGTACTGTTTGGTCATTCTTTTGTCGTTTTCAAAACAGATACTGAAAAATGAAAAACGGATGTTTTTTTTTTTATTTTCATTTTATACTCCAAATTACGAAGGAGCATTAGGGCCACATTGAGAAAAAAACAATAAATTGTGCATTTTGAGAAGTCAAAATTTCGAGGAAGAAAGTCGAAAAGTGCAGATTGAAGTCGTTTCAAGTCAAACTGTCACGTCTGCTATAGTTAGTGAAACTATACTTTAGATTCGGTTACAGGAAATCAGGTCTGTTCTCAGTTCTCAGTCACAATAACTCTCTTTTAGTACACAAACACGACGCAGTGATCAGTATGAGGACGTTATGTCAGACGCAAGGATGGTCGCACCTTCGTGCAGCACAGAGAGGACATGTTGAATCACAACACAGCTCATCAAGTTGTTTCAGCTACTCAAGGCATTTAGTAGAGGCTATAAATCACCAGCTGCCTTAACATGCATGACTTTGGACTGTGGGAGGAAGCTGGGGTACGGAGAGGAAACGTAGCTGAAGTTCAAACTAGGAACATTTTTCATGTGAAGCCACAATGCTGGCGGTTAGCAGTGAACATGTGAAATTCACAGACTTAACAATCAAGTGCAGCAGGAATTAGTACTGCACTTCTTACACATACTAATCTATATTAATATGTACAATGTATCATTTGGAAATAACAGTGTATATTGGGTTTTATCAGGACTCTTATCTTTTGGTAATTGTGAGTGAGCTATAAATAGCTGCAGCTGTGCATAATGGTCAAGAATTGCTGGTCTATTTTGGAGGAGCTTATAAAGAAGATAAAAACATTTTGAAGGAAATTGTACTGATATTCTAGTTCAAAGTACCACGTGCTCATGTGCTGCTTTAGGCTCTTGAGATTGGATCCACATAAGATATGATATAGTCGTCACAAAGTGTCTGAATTTGACCTTTGGTGAAACTGAGCTTCTTTGATGTTATTTAGAATAGAACAGAATAGAATAGAAGTTTATTGTCATTGACATACAACGAAATTCCGTTCAGAACAGCCATCTAAGAGGACACACAAGCTAACATACGGGGGTGGGGGGGGGGGGTGGCTGTCTGCAGCTGCAAGCCTTAATGGTGCCACCAGCACAATCAATCTAAGGAAGAAAAGATAACACTCAACAGAATCAACAAAAGGAGAGTTAGGTTAAAAAAACCCCTCATACTGTACTCCTATGGAGTACTGTACCAGGATCCAAAAAACACCTTAGCAAAAGCATATCGCAATTAGGTTGGGTAGGGGTCAGGTCAAGGCCGGCTAAGGGAGCCGAATTCCTGCTAATGCAGATGTTGTTCTGGAACAGGCTGCTTGTTATTTTTCTCAGCAGCCTTCAGCTCACTGGGACCTCTCAGTAATCCAATAATCCAAATTGCACGGTTACCGTCCTCGCTGTGCAGAACCGAACGTTATCTCCAGATCTGATCCCTTTTCGCCTGCGAGCTCGTTCACAGCTGGACTAAGCATCCAGCTTCCGGCTCAGGTCCATCAGGCATTGAGTCTGAGTCTGAACGGCTCTGCACAGCCCATCCATCCGGTTCTGCATTCTTGACAGATGCAGCCCAGATTTTCTTGATTTCCCGGTAAATCAGGTATCCTCCAAAGCCAGATAGAAGAGATCCAGTTACCAAAAGGCCGAATATGTAGACGTCTTCCACACCCTCGACCCACAGCGCCGAGAGACACGCAGGTCTCCAGGAGCTGATGATGATTTGATGACATAGCTGACCGGGTCAGTTCCACTAGGGCAAGCGGGCTCCCCTTCCCCCGATCTCATAGTGGAGAAAATGTGATCCATGGTGTTCAGTTCGCCAGATCCTTGTTAATCTTATTCTTGTTCGGTCAAAGTGTGAGCGAGGTTCTTACAGCAAGCAGGAAGGATGGGGGAGGGCAGGAGAGAGAGAGAGATGCGACCGTCTCCATCAGAGAGCAGGAGGGAAAGTTTCATCATGTTTAATATGTTGTTTAGTGTGTTTTATATTCAGACGATAAAGTGTGGAAGTGTCTTCATGGCTACAGACAGAATGGAAGCCAGAGTCTTGTGTGTTCATAGAATTCCATCACTGAGGTTTGGCCCATAAAAGAGGACGACACATTGTTTCAAGTGTAATAACAATAATATAGCTACATTTCTGCCTTGTGCTTTGAATTATATGCTTCTGGCCCCAGGGCCCCCCCCCCCCTCCCCACTCATTGCCGTTCAATGGGAAAGTGTAGTTTTGTCTGTAGCGTGCACAGGTGTGAACACTTTGACAAGCCCTGTTTGGAGCCCTTGCTGCCATGTTGTATCTTACACACACGATTCCACATTCCCGCTCTGTCAACACGTTCACCTGAATATCCAGAAATGACAAAGAGTAAGCACGGGGGGGGGTCATACACGACCCTGCATAGAGTCTGCTGTTGCTTCACAACATACAACAACGGCTAAAACACTTTTAGAATTTGCTCAACTTTAACTGAATGCAAGGAATTAGAGGTTTTGCATTACTGCAAAATTTGGTATTGATACTTAATATTATACTAATTAAATACAGAACCATATTGCCAATACCGCTGTGTGACAGGCAGGAAAAGGACCCCAACACAAGACTCAGTGAACATAGCTGAACTCAGAACATAACTTTACTGCTGGTAGTGCACTGAATTAACAAAATACAGAGCTGGACTGGAGCCAGAAGTGCAAACTAGGAATCACTGAATAAAAATAATAAAAAAGCTAGAACAGGAAAACTCACGGCTAAAATGCACACTGGGATAATTAGGGAAGTAGCACAAGGGTACACAGCTGAACCTGATCTGAAGAAAAGACAGGAAGCAAAACTGAACACGACGCACAAGAGACAGGGGGCTGGGGTACTGCTCAGCACGGCCCCCTGCTGATTCCAGAGGCTGACGCAGGCTGGGGCCGGACTGTCCTCGCCCTGGAAACAGGCACAGGTAGTGATGACAAAACAACCATTTTGAACCATCGTGTAAAAAACTGGTTCACTCATTCAATGTACGACTGGCATCAACTGTCAACAATGAAGCGCAGCAAATGTGACGCTTCAAACTCGATAGGTTCCCAATTGTGAAGCAGTGGCTGCTTTAAGCTGATGGAATTCCCACGTGTGGGATGGTTATTCACAGTAAGGCTTTGGCCTCTGCACCTGCATCCCGTTTGCTAGAAAGGAAAACTCCACCCATTTGTGAACCTATCAACACACACCAATTCATTTCTCCTTCACATGCTGTGAGTTTAGTGACGTCCATTTGCTGTGTGTGGCATTTAAGGAGGAAATTCATGTGTCTGACAGCTCAGCTGCTATTTGTATCAGAACTGAAAAGCCTGATGATGTTCTGAGTCTCCATTTTACAGCGGAGAGAGAGGAGTCTTCCAGCACCGATGCTTTTTTGTTCCATGAAGATGTCATAAAGTGGGTGATCAGAGGTGTTCAGGATGGCTTCAGTAGGGGTAACTGGTTACATGCCGAGTGGTGGTAAAACCATAGACATGATGGTTTAGGTCAGGAGGTAGAGCAGGTCACCTACCAACTGGAAGGTCGGTGGTTCGATTCCTGGCTGCTCCGGGCCACATGCCAAAGTATCCTTGGGCAAGATACTGAACCCCAAGTTGCTCTCCAACGTAAGCGTCGGAGTATGAATGTGTGTGAATGATAGATAATAAAAGCGCTTAGCTTAGATATATATGGAAGTGCTTGTATGAATGGGTGTGACTGGGTAAATGTAAACATGTTGTGTGCTATATAAGAACTAGTCCATTTACCATGATATGTAGACGGGTCGGCCCGTTGCTGTGATACGGCAGCGAGTCCGCCACATTGGATGTGGCAGATCTGTGAACTAATCCAAGTCAATGGACTGAACTTCATAAAGCGCCTTTAAAGTTCTTTAAGTCATTCAAATATGCAGTAATAAACAGTGGGAAACTGATAGGCACAAAAATAACATAACTTTCTCTGATAATTAAAAATGTTAAATAATCCACATATGCAGCATCAAACTGAGTGTTTGTAACACTGTTACTGTGATGATAAAAGTCTACAATAACCAGATCCTGATATGTAGATATGACATCTTCAGGTTTATGAAGTAATAAAATCATTTTTATAGACAGTGATTTTTTTTATCACTTTAAGTATTATTATTGACAATCTTTAAGGCAAAAATGAACAAAGTTTACAAATTTAAAATAGGAAACAGCAATAGACACTAATCTACTTCATTTTCTTTCAGCAATGTATACTAAAACTATAGATCCATGTTTTATTGCATAGAATAAAATTTTATGATTAAAATGTAAAAAAAACCCAAACAATTTCCAACTTTTGTAAAGTGCTTTATAAATTAAATGTATTAATATTATTATTATTTTTTATTATTACACAAAAACAGAGTGCTGAGCAGACAGCAGCAAACAGAAGGTCTGAAGATCAGTCAGTGTGTATCAGAGCCGTTAGTTCGGCCCAGTGTGGTCCTGTAAGATTGACTTCACTGTGTGCAGGCTGGTTTCACCGCTGGACTACAGAGCATCACTGCGACATCTGAAAATTATGCTTTCAAAATGTTGTAATAATCAAATACAATAAAAAAAAAAGTTCACTCTCACCTGTGAAACGTGCGCCCATGTGATCCAGTTTCGACTGTAAAATGTTTAAACAACTCCGCGCAGCACCTGCCTGATGCACTTCTATGTTTATTTTTGCCACATCCAATATGGCGGCTGACGTAGGATTCAGCGCTCAGTGAGGCGTCTGTGTATACATGTGTATGGGTAAAACCGCAGCTCTGTAAGCTTCTTTGACATCGGCGTACAGCAGATCAAGGGATTTATTTTCTCTGGTAGGACAGTCAAAAAATTGTTTGACTCCAGTCAGGTGGGAGGAGAGAAAACATGATTGAAGTCTCCTGAAATGATGCAGAATGCCTCTGGATGTTTAGTCTGTATCCTAGCAGCAGTTTCATGAAGAATTTGACATGGAAAACTGTGTTTTGTTCATCAGTGAGCATCATTTACCTTTTGTCTGGATGTTTTCAGTTTTCTGCCTCTCCCTGCCCCACTTTTCTCAAACTATTCATCGGCTCCCTCAAACACATGCACTGGCACTTTTAGTGAGTGCTCTTTAACCCGTCCCTCGACAAAGACATTAACAGGTGGATTGGCAAAGCAGCAGCAACTCTCACTCACCTCACCTCATGCATCTGGCAGAACTCCAAGCTCACTGTGAAGACAAAGGTGGCAGTGTACAGAGCTCTCGGCACACTGTGGTGAGACATGGATGACATGTGCAAAACAGTAAAAGAAGTGAACGCCTTTCACGTGCGTTGTCTCTGCCGAACATCTGCTGGCGAGATAGGGTGTCCTCTCTCGTGCTAGCCTCCCCAGCATGTTCACGCTCCTCAGGCAACACCACTTGCATCAGATCATAGCCAGTGTCTTCATCTACACTGAAGAGAAGCTTTCTATCACTGCAAATATAAGAGGGCCCACGGGAAAGATCAGCATGACCCTTGTGAAGCCCAGGTTCCCTTCAGCTGCGACACCTGCAGACATGTCTGCCTGTCCAGGATTGGACTCCTCAGCCATCGGCGGAGATGCTCCAAAATAGAAATACAGAGGTCTCCACTCATATGCATATAGAGGCGGTTTGGAGTCATCTTTAACCATCTGCAGTATTCTATTGACTGATGTTAGAATCAAGCATCTTTCCCTGACACTGTGACAATTAACAAGTTTACACATAAAATATTCCCCCAAAAAGTTGGCAGAACACTGTGGTGACAACAGAAATGCATGTTTAAAAGATCAATATTCAGTGTCTTCACACTGTAAATATCTTGTGTTTTGTTCAGTTATTAGCCTCCTGTTCATACAGACCTTAAGTATCTACCACTACCTTTGGTGATGGGTTCAAATCACTGACTCTGATGTCCCTGATGACATTATTTTAAAGAATAAATGATGCATATAAATACTATTTAATACTTTAATTTCTATGCAGCAAACAAACATGAAGTAACCAAATGTAGCGCATAAAGCTCTGAATTTCTAGCTGAAATTTATTACATACAGAAACTAAAATACTGCTGTGTAATTCAGGGCAACAGGTGAGCTACTGACGTGAAGGGCACACAGGTACACAGGGCAGGTGTGACTCCAGAGCGGGAGACGTGCGTAAAATGTCACGTAGGTGGGAGCCACTCAGTCTGGATCTCAGCAGTTCTTGCTTAAGTTCAGAACAGAAAATCTGCTCACACAAACACGTGGAGCCAAACAAGCTGAACACTTTCTTTGTTCGTCTCTGGAAACTTGATCTGATCCAGCTGCCAAAAACTGATCTCTGATCTCATGTGTTTCCGATGCATAACGTCTCTGCTTATATTGGTAAGCTTTATGAAGGCCTTATAAATAAAATAAAGAAATGACCTGTTTTGCAGCTATCTTTGAGTGTGTTACTGTATCTACATTATAATCACTCCGGTCCTTTTTGGCCACATCAAATGATAGAACTGTGATGTTATTTGCTGCAGCTTCTGCTGCCTCCTTGGTCAGATCTCTCCAAAAAAAAAAAAAAGAGTTTTTACTCTGATAAATAATGTATAAAAGTCAGTTTGCAAAAATGTAATTGCAACTTCTACCTGTGACAGGAGAGTTCTTTCTCACTCAGAATGAACTGATATCATTCATGACAGATATGTTTGACAGATTATAGGTGTCATAATGTGCTGTGGCCAGCAATGCAGAGGACCCCAATGCAGGACTCGCAAGACGAAGAGCTTCATTTTCAAGTTTTAGGCTTTAATAGCAAAACTGTGCTTGGCAAAACATAACATAAACTCGAGCCATAAACATGAAGCATGATGGCACACAGCGGGGAAAACAAATGGACGATGCGACACTGACCGAGGGAAAATGCAGACACTAAATACACAAAGTGAGGGGAGTGGAAACAGGTGAGGAGTACAGCTGAACATAATTACACTGATGAGACAAGGGGAAGCAAAACTAAACACAAAGAATGAGGAAGACAAGACTTTCAAAATAAAGCAGGAACTGACCAACCATGCAGACTTGACACAGAGGGAACCTAAACATATGACTAAACAGACACTACTTGAACACAGGCTGACAACACAAGGAAGACAGACACAAGACAAGGGAGGGACACTGAGGTAAAACCCAGGGAGAACTGAACTCTAGAGCCACAGGAGAGGGAACCTAAATACCACACAAGGAAACAATGGGATGCCAGTTTTAGGTGGTTCAGGGATCTGACTAGGATGCCTCCTGGGTGCCTCTTCGTTGAGGCATGTCCTACTGGGAGGAGGCGCCGGGGCAGACCCAGGACACACTGGAGAAATTAAATCTCTCAGCTGGCCTGGGAATGGCTTGAGGTCCCCCTGGACAAGCTGGACGAGGTGGCTGGGGAGAGGGAGATCTGGGTTTCTCTGCTTAGGTGCTGCCCCTGCAAGCTGGCCCTGGATAAGTGGAAGAAAATGGATAGATGTGTGCTTTGGCTCATTGACTTGTTTCATCATCCAGCTTTTCCTACACTTCCAGTCACTACACTGATTTTGTCCTGTAAAATTTATATACAATTTCCAAACCATAGGTCCTTCAAATATTGCAAGGCCCATTCCTTGTACTGAGTGGAAAGTTGAACTATTTGAATTATTTTGTTACATCTGACCAACAGAGTCATAGCTATCGTTCAAGCATGGACATAGCAGTGCAATTTTGTGGGGAGCTTTGCCACTTTAGGACCTGAGCCCCTTGCTTAAGTTCACCTCTAATGGTTTGGTGCAGACTGGTCAAAGTCTGGATCTAAAGCCCACTAAGATGCAGTGGCAAGACGTCACACAACACATTGTACATGCACACTTATTTGTATCATATCTCTCGGTATGTTTTATTTTTGTGTATGCATGCACACAAGAGAGAGAATATTTATGGAAGTGAACCTGAATATCAACCAAAATGTGTTAATGTGTTCTAATTAAGACAGACGTATGCAACAGAAATGGCAACAAATAACCACAACAGAGACATATTGTAGTGCTGATAATCATGCTTTATTAAAGAAATAATTGGAGGAAAGACTCAAGGAGGTTGCGAAAAATAGTCAACACTACAACTCAAACTTCAATCAAACCCTTCAAGTGCAAGGGCGACATGTGGGACTACACTTTAATCCATCTTGTTGAATGCAGCAGTAGTTGGTTTCATACATCTGCTTTGCAGCACCCAGCTTGACTGACAGGTGAACTTCTAAAAACTAACACACAAACACACTGCATACCTCCAAGAGACAGCTCTGTCTCTGCAAACGAGCACAGGAGGGACTCTTCTTTAAAGAGATTGGCCAGGTTGATGGTACGACTGAAGAGTCTGATCAGTGGTTGTTTGGCAGACGCAGAGCACAAAACAAACAGGAAACACTTGTGCTCATGGAGTGCAGGCCGCTTGCACTCTGAGCATGTCAATGAAATGGCAGTATGACAGAATCAGTCGGAGCACGAGGTCCAGTCGTCCTGCTTACATGAGGGTAAATGCAAACAGCACTTAGGATCTCACGCTGCTGTTACAATGCTAAAGCACTGCTCTCTCCAGCAGTGTGTTCATAGTTTTGTCTCTGATTGAGTTAACATCAACAGGGAGCCTCTCTACCTGTTGAGGCAATCTTAAGACTTCAACTTATCGTTGAGGCACAAAGTTTAGTTTCTTAGTTTAACAGGGTATTCGTTCCTGGTGAAACTTTCTCCTGTTAAACCATATATAGTTTCATTTTGCTTCAGTTAATATTATTGTCATAAATAACAATGCATACACTTCCCATAACCGGTAAATTCGGCTATATACATTATGTACATGTCACAGAATAATGGATCAAAAATCCTAAGTCATAGTTATCCAATATGGCACATTTATAACACCTTTAGACTTTAGTCTAGCTTGGCAAAAATTAAAGTCAAGATAGGTACAAAAATAGTTCATATATACAAGAACAGAAATCCAGATCTTTATCAAGTAGATTCTTTTGCTTGATTAAATAAAAAGACATGAAAAAAGGGAAAAGGGGAGGTTTTGAAGTTTTTTTCTACACTGATCGAATACTAATTTGAACAGTTGCTGTATCAGATCCAAGCTCATTTGACAGTTTGAGGGTGTAACTTCCAGCATCCTCCTTCTTCACTCCAGTGATGATGAGGGTGGTCAAATCTTCAGTGGTCTCAATGTGGAAGCGTCCGCCAGCAGTCAACTCAATTTTTTTGCCGCCACGGGACCACTCAATGTGTCTGGCGTCACCAGAGAAGGCACAGGCAACTGTCAGGACTTTGCCTGGCTCAATGCTGATGTCCTCCGGGAGAGCTTCGATCCTTGGAGCAGAACCTGGAACCCATGATATAAACACATAAATGCACTGCCAAGAAACTATTTAGAGTTCGCAGCCACAAGATTTCACAAGAGAAACAGACAAAAATGTAAGCACAAAAAAGCCTGTTTTGCTAAATAACCTTCATTTTGCATCTGTAGCAGGTTTATGGTTAGTAGCTATTCATTTAACCCGTTAACGCCGGGCGATCGCCACTGAAGCGCCAATTCCCTGCCCTTACTAGCGGCGATCAGCTGTTTAAGACGCAGCATATCAGCGGGGAGTCGGCTGATCAAAGTAACTTTGATCAAAGGAACTTTGATCAGCTGGCTTTTTACTGTAACCCCGCGACCGTTTGTCCTATTGGAAAACGGTTCCTGAAAGCTCAGAAATTGCACTTCACAGCGATATAGGGGCATTATGGTATTTGTTGCCGGAAGTCCGCAAACAGTGGCACTTTTGAAGTGCCGCTGTTTGTGTCCCGGCCGATGCATTCAGCGTAAAAGGGTTAAAAAGAAACATCATTCTGTTGTTGGTGGATGTCGGGAAGCTACATACTGTTTTACAGATTACCAAGAGCATTATGGTCTTACCAAGAGCTCTCAGTGATCCCTCCATGTGGGAGGCCATCTCTGTGAGGCTACTGGAGCTCATGGCATATGTCTCAGATGTCATAGAGGACATGCTGGACATGGACATGGTCTCAAACTTCATCTCAGCTGCCATGCTGCTGAAGGAGCTGGACTCCATCATGGAGGACATCATCGCCTGCTGGGAAGAAGAAGAAAAGGCCGAAGACTCCTCCGTTGTGTGGATTTCTTTCTTTGTCATCATAGCTGAGCTCAAAGATGATGATGACTCCTTGTGACTCATCAACATTGATCCTGTTGAAGGCAGAGATGGCAGTAAAAACATGTGACTTCAAGATTAGGGCTAAGGTATAATTTCTTTTCATTTCTTTCATGAAACTGGACCATATTTTCTTGCATACTGGAGCAAAATTCTTACCTTTAAGTGCCATCTGCTGCTCATAATAAGCCGTGATCTTCTTGCGAATTGATTGAAACACCTGTCCAGTGAAGTTGAAAGAGGACTTGGATATTCCTCCTTCTGATATCACCTCGCAGGTGTACTCTCCCTGATCACTGTCTGCTAAATCATGGATCAGAAGGCTGCAGGATCCCTCAGAGTAGTGCATCTCAAAGTGGCTGCTCTGTGAAAGCCTCTTCCCACTGGCATACCACACCACCTCTTTAACGCTGCTCTCGCAGACACAGGACATCCTCACTGAGCCCTCACAGGCTTCTGCTGTTAGCTGACTTGTGATCTTGGGAGGTTTGGGGATTGGGGATTTTACAGTAGGTGGAGACACAACTCTCTTGGCGGACATGAGGGGAGGAGGAGATTTCATCCTGGGAGGTGATTTGATGCCTGTTGGTTCTGGGGACTTGATACCTTTTGGTATTTTGAGTCCAGGAGGTTCTGGGGATTTAACACCTCTTGGCATTTTGAGTCCTGTAGGTTCTGGAGATTTGACACCCCGGGGTGATTTTATTTCCTCAGCTTCCAGTTGCCCTGGATGCTTGATTGGTGGTGGTGACTTGAGTCGTGGTTCGGGAGATTTTAGACCCCGTGGTGACTTCAGTCCCTCAGGCTCAGGAGATTTGGCACTCGGAGTCGTTGATTTTATGCTGTGTGCAGGAGAGGGTGCAACTGGTTCGGGAGATTTTATGCTCTTAGGAGATTTAATTCCCTCTGGTTCTGGAGACTTCATACTTGGTGTTGGTGACTCCACACTTGGAGAAGGAGATGCTACACTTAGTTCAGGTGATTTTACACTTGGAGCTGGTGATTTAGCTGAAGGCTCAGCAGATTTGACCCTAGGTTCTGGTGACTTTATACTGGGAACAGGGGATGTTATGGAGGGAGCAGGGGATGGCTCAGGTGACTTTACACTTGGAGTGGGTGACTTCAGAGATGGCTCAGGGGATTTGACTGTTTTGACTTCCTGCTTGGGAGTTGGTCTGTGGATGGTTAAAGTAAAATGAGCTTCCTGTCTGCCTGCTGAGTTCTCTACCACCACTGTGTAACTGCCCTCATGGGAGGCTGTCACAGAGGAGATCTCCAGGCTGGATTTGTACTGGGTTGTGGTGACCTGAATGTGGCGGGATGAGACAATGGTTCTGCTTTCATGCATCCATGTTACAGTGGGTGCAGGCTCACCATCAATATCACAGGCAAATCTGGCAGTCCCTCCCTCCTCAACTGTCACTGACTGGGGCTTAGTGAGGATTCTGGCTGGAAGAGAAAGTTTTGCTTTCTGGAGAGAAACTTCCTCATCAGCAGTAACAACAGATGATTTCAGTTTAGCTTCAGATGCGGTGTGCTTCCCAGTCAGAGAAAACTTATCTGATGAATAGGAGGAACTAGATGACAGGTATTCAGTGGAAGAATACTTGATAGCTGAATCATATCTCTCAGCAGAGGAGTACCTCTCAGAGGAGGCGCCATATCTTTCATGTACGAGTACCTCATGCGTCTCAGTTAACTTAGATTTACTCTCTTCTACTTCGAAGTGGGTCTGTGAAGCATAACCAGCTTTGAAGTGGGAGGTGTGGTAGTGGTCAATTCGACTGACTTCAGGGACATGTGCTTTGAGAACTTCCTCATCCTTGCGACGAGAAGAGAAAGTTGTGTAGCCACCGCCTGACACCTCCAGGGTGGCGTAGTCTGAAGCTTCTCCCTTGGAGTTGGAAAATGCACAGCGATATGTGCCACTGTCCTCTTCCTGACAGTCCAGAATAGTGATGGACAAGACACCGCTCATGTTCGTGAAGATGTATTTCTCACTGCTTTCAGAGATAGCAGTTCCATTGTGGAACCACGTGATCTCAGCCTCTGGCTTAGCTTGTACGTTCAGGGTGAATTTGGTGTCTTGACCAACTGGGATACGATGAGAGCGCATCCTAACAGTCACGCGTGGAGCATGGTCCAAGCTGAAAGGTGTCTGACTGACCAACTGATACTTCCTCTCGGATTTCAGAGCAGCCTTTCTGGCCTCATAACGGGACATGATGTCGAAGCGGGCAGACCGCTCAAACCTAGAGGCAGAACGTGATGTCCTCTCAACTGACCTGACGGGGCTGGGAGACCGGGGACGGGTTCTCTCTGGGGTAGGGGACCTCCTCTCCACGATCTCTCCCTCTACTTCCACAGGAAGTCTAGCACGTGGTGGTCTGATCAGTTCCGAAACAGGACGCATCAGCTCAATGTAAGTGGGTGACAACGACCTTCTCCTCCTCATATACTGAGAGATGGTACGTTTCTTCTTTGTCTCAGCAGCCTCAACAGTCTCATGTCTAACTTCCTGCCTTCTTTCCTCATGCTCCATGGCACGCCGCTCAATACGGATAGGGCTACCAGCCGGTGAGGCTGAAAAGCCAAGCTCCAGTTCATCTTCAAGCATAATTTTTTCCTCCTCTTTTCTCCTCATGGAAAGGTAGTCATCCACAGGCATGAACAGCTCCTCATCGCTAAGGTCTCCCAGAGATCTCCTCCTAGATCTGAATGACACCTCAGATACAGGAGAGGGAGTGCGGCGTGCAGGTCTGACAGTCTCCAGATCATCTAGAGTGAGTTTTGGAATGCGCCATCTTGGCCTATATTGGTCAGTGATTCTAGGGAGGGGCATGATATAGAACTGCTCCCATCTGGACAGACGAATACGTCTCTGCCTCTTTTGCACAATCCTCTCCATCCTCTCTGGGATCTCATACTGATCTCTCAGCTTTCTGTACCACTTCATGTCTGACAGAGGTACAAACTGTTTGATACCTTTGTCTTCATCCAGAACTCTGGGATCATGAACCACAGGCTCAGGAATTTCATAGGGCATGAAGATCCTCCTCTCCTCTTCCAACTTCTTGGTCTCTGACTTCTCAACTGTGATGTCAAATTCACCCTCAACATTCTTGGTGCTCACTGCTGGCTTGTAAATCTCTGCAGCATATTTGAGAGCTTCCTGAGCAGTGGGATTAAGAGGTAGCAGCTCCTCAGTTGCAACAATTTTCTGAGCCATCTTGTTGGTCTTTTCAATTTGTTTCTGTATGTGACTGTATTTCTCTTCCTCACTCTTATACTCTCTCCTTGTATAGGTAAGGCGGTCAACCTTCAGTGTAGCCTGACAGCTTGCAGTGCCAGCAGAGTTGGTGGCAGTAACTCTGTAAACACCAGAGTCCTCAAGCAAAGTCTCTCTAATGTGAAGGACATGATGGCCAATGTCCTCTTGTATGACAACCACTTTGGGACCAAACTGTAGTGGATGACCATCCTTTTCCCACTTCAGATCAGGAGGTGGTATTCCTGAGACTCTGAGTTCGAAATGGACACTCTGTCCCTCAATGCACTCAACATTAGCCAGAAGACGTTTGAACATGGGCCTCATAGTTTCCTCCATCGTAGGATGTGGTGCCACAGTGAGACGGGCCTTGCAGCTATCTTCTCCAAACTTGTTGTGGGCCATAACAGTGTATTCAGCATCATCATTCATGTCCAGGTTATGGATCATGAGCTGGTATAGACCTTTATCACTGGTGAATGTGTACTTGCTGTCATCATCACCTGGCTTGATTTTTTCACCATTTTTAAGCCAAATTACATGAGGCTCTGGATGCACAGTAACAGTAACACCAAAGCGCACATCTTCACCGATGAAAGCAGTGCGATTGTAGAGAGGCAAAGTGAACTCTGGTGGTCTCTGCAGAAGTTTAGTCTTGTCAACTCTCTTCCTTAATTTCTTGATGGTGCGGCTAAGATAGTGCTCTCTAAAGCTCCTCACTGTCTCAACAAAGAGCTCTCCATAAGCACTGTCTTCTCCATCATCGCTCACCACTTTGCACCTGTACACACCGTCATCACTTTCTTCAATGTCCTTTACATAGATGCTGGCAAAGCCATTACTATAAGTAATCTCATACTTGTGGCTTGTGTGTAGCTGACGGTTACCAAAGTACCATGACACCTGTGTACTCTTGTCATAGCTGGTAATGGAGCAAGTGAATCTTGCATAACCCCCTTGTTCAGCTGAGGCATGCATGACTGGACCAGCACGGAGGCCGTGGTACTCAGTTCCAATCTTCACTTTACCAACAGCCAATCCCCTCTGGTTCTGGAAAGCACCACCATATGCCACACGTGCTGCTGATACAATAGTATCAACCCTCTTTACCAGGGTCTGATAGTACCTTCTGTGCCTCAGTGTCCTGATCGCCTTGTTGCTAACATGCTCAATCTTCATCTTGAGCCATGGGTGCTCCAGAGCCTCATGGGCTGTCATGCGAAGCTTCCTGTCCTTGACAAGAAGTCTGTCCACAAAGTCCATAGCCTCCGAGCTGATATCCTTAAATGCTTCACTGTCAAAGACATACTCACAGTTGGAGATGCTCTCAATCATCTTTGTTGTAGACTCTGCTGCAAATGGATTAAGGCCACTGAGTAGAACATAGGCCATAACACCAACAGACCACATATCGGTGGCTGTTGTGATCAAGTCATGGCGGTGGACCTCTGGGGCATAGTACTCTGGTGCTGAAAACATCATTCTGATGTTTTCTCCTGGCACCAAAAGCCTAGCCTGGCCCATCTCAATGATCTTAATGTTGGTGCTTCTCCTTGTGGTGTACACAATGTTGTCTGGACGGATATCAAAATGGCCGAAGTTGTGGCTATGCAGGAACTTGAGAGCAGAGCAGACTTGTCTAAGATACCGGACAATCTCTTGCTCTGAAAGCTCAAAGTTGCTGGTGCCAAGGCGCTCAAAGATGTCAACTCCAGATATGAATTCAAAGATGAGGATGATCTCCTCCATGCTTTCAAAGTATTCATGCAGGTAGATGATATTCTTGTGTCTTCCAACATTAAGGGTCTCAATTTCCCTTAAAACTAACTCACGGTCAGTTCCTTTGACCTTGATAAACTTGGCCATGTAGGTCTTCTTTGTGGCAATTTCAACACAACGGTGGACCACACCAAACTGGCAGTGAGCAAGCTCCTCAGAGATGATGTACTTTGAGGAGAGTTCCTTCACCTTGTAGAAAAGAGCCTCCTCCTTAGTAATTTCTCTTGCTTCGTCCACTTCCTCATCATAGTTCCTAATCACAGACTTGTCTTCCTTTGTGGTGATAGGCTCAGTTGGTTCAGATGGAGGGCTCAGGCCAAACTGGTTCTCAGCAATAACACGGAACTGGTATTTGGTCTTTCCAAATATGTTGATGATAGTGATACTGCAGTCAGCAGTTTGTCCAGCACGAATCCACCTGTCACTGGTGGTGGGGCACTTCTCCACAATGTAGCTAACAATGTTGCTTCCACCATCACTGGCAGGGGGCTCCCATTTAAGAGTGATAGAATCTCTTGCAATTTCGCTTACCACAAGCCCTTTGGGAGCTTCAGGAATGTCAGCCACGTTCACCTCAATGGTTTGCTTGTCCGTTCCAAATCTGTTCTTTGCAGTAATAATGTAGTAACCAGTATCCTTCCTCTGGACTCCCTTCTGGAATACCAGGGATGTGAAAGACCTTGTGGTGATGACTTGGTGATAAGGAGAGTTGGAGAGGATCTCCTGACCCTTCTGCCAAATAATTGTTGGCTCAGGTTTGCCAGAGATGGGGATCTTGATGGTGATGTGATCGCCACGGACAGCATGGACTGCGCCCATTCCTTGGAGTTCTTTAGGCAGATAGATCTTAGCAGGAACTAAAATTAAAATCACCAAAAAACACAACATTACTCATAAATGCATGCTTTCTTTTTGGAATCAAACAGAAGTTATGATTTAATGCATTCTAAGAAATTTCAAACTGATATCATTACCTTCCACCTCCAGGTTGGCTGTAGTAGAGATGGATCCTGAGGAGTTAGTTGCTCTAACTTGGTAAACTGTGGCATCATTCTCATCAGCAGCAGTGATGACAAGCTGGTAGTAGCCTCCCTTGAATTCCAGGGCTTTGATCTTAGTTCCATCTGCCAGGATCTCCTTTCCACTGCGGTACCATTTCACAAAAGGCTTTGGATAGCCCACCACCTTGTTGAAGAAAAAATGCACAAATGGAATAACCTCCTGTTATCCACTGAACAATGGCACTATGATTGATTAATGTCTGACTTACAAACTATGTGTGAGTTCTTCAAAGAAAATGCTATGTAGTTTAAATAAAGTACCTTAGTGACAAAAGTAGCACTGGCATGGTATTTGACAGTCATGTCTCTGATCTCCTCCCTGAATGTGGGCGCACGAGGAGCTTGGTCAGACTTGGGGATGATAGGTTCAGAGATCTCACTCCATTCGCTCTCACCGCCAATGTTCTCACATTTGACACGGAACTCGTACTCAAAGCCTTCAATCAAGCTTGTGACCTCATAGCTGGTCTGTTCAATCTTCTTGGTGGTTACTGACATCCACTTATTCTGTATCTTTTCACGTTTCTCCAGATAGTAGTTTGTGATTTTAGCTCCGCCATCACTGCTCGGAGGCTTCCAGCAGACAACACAGGAGTCCTTAGTGGAGCTGATAATGAAGGGCTGCTGTGGGATGCCAGGTTTTTCTGAGAAACAAACAGGGAAGTTACTATAGTTCAAAAGTCCTATCTCTATGCAGTGGCAGATCTGGAAAACAAAATATGAGTTGTATCTCTACGCAACAGGGCAAATCTAGAAAAATGAAATATTAATGCATTTACCGAATGGACTCTTGATGATGACCACTGAAGGGATCTCCAGGGGCTCGCTGACTCCATATTGATTCTGAGCTGAGACTCTGAAGTAGTACCCAGCATTCTCCGTCAGGTTGGGGATACGGCAGATGGTGCCAGGGACAGAGGAGGACACTAGGGACCACTGTTCACCTTCTTTGGCCTCACGTTTCTCCACAATGTAGTTGGTAATCATGGATCCTCCATCATCCCCGGGAACCTTCCAACTGATGACAACCGAGCTCTTAAGCAGGGCTTCTACAATTAGGGGACCCTCAGGAATGCATGGCTTGTCTAGGAAAAAAAAAAAAAGGAATATTTGTAGACTCATGCAAAGGGTTTTCAGTACTAAATTTCATTTGAAATTTAAAATTATATGGATGCTTTTACTGAAAGCCTTTTTATACGGGTTTGTGCAATATTGTCTCTAGTTTGGTTTTACCTTGAATTTCTACACGTAGCACAGTGTCGATAGTTCCATACACATTGCTGAGCTGCACCTTGTAGCGACCAGCATTGGTCTTTCTCTGAACGTTCCTCACCACCAGGTGGGTATAGCTCTCTGTGTTTTCAATGATCACATTTTCAGATGCATTCAGAGGCTTCTTGCCATAGAACCACATGATCTGTGGGATGGGACGACCAATATAAACAACATGGAGACGGAGACTGGTGCCAGCCCCAGCAAAGTACTTTTCCTTCAGGGGGAAGCCAGGGTGGAACTGTGGGGCTGCCTGCAAACGCAGTTTGCCACTTGTCTCTATCTCTCCAGCCTCATTGATTGCCCTGCAGGTGTACAGGCCCTCATCTTCCTGTTCGTCTGTTAGGACGTGAAGGGAGTGGTTACGACCATCTGAACTCATCTTGTACTTGCGGCTCTGTATTAGTTCCTTGCCAAAGCGGTACCACTTAATCTCAGGCAGAGGTCTGCCAATAATGCCGCAGGTCAGAGTACCAGACTCTCCAAGCTTGGTTGTTACATCTTGGATGTCTTCCATTAATGCTGGAGCCTCACCAACTGCAGAAAAACAGCAATGTTTAATCACACTCTAAATTTGTTGGATGTTTTACTTTTAGAGGTAAATTTCCAAGAATTGCAAAAAATATTTTTGTATCTGTTTTTTTGCCTTTAAACATTATGGTTTACATGATTCTGACATTAAATCCTGATCAAAATTTGGCTATAAGATATATTTTGCTGTTGTGAGTTGAGTAACATTTTGAATGAACTTGTGCGGATATGTTATAAATTAAATGTCAAATGTCAAACCAGGTCATTTGTTTGATAGAGCTTGACCCTACGACAGCTTACCGCTCAGTTTGGTCTTGATGCCCATGGGTGTGCGGCGAGGTCGGCTGAGCCCAGTCTCATTTTCAGCAAAGATTCTAAACTCATACTCAGTGGCTTCCATTAAGCCACCCATGGTGAACTGGCGATCCTTTGAGCGCTCCTTGTTGCATTTTTTCCAGGCACTCTCTCCAGCCTGCCTAAACTCAATCCAGTAACCCAGGATCTCCTTGCCACCATCATGCTCAGGTCTGAGCCAGTGGATGGTGATACAGTCTTTAGTGACAGAGACGATGTCAATCTCTCCTGGTTGGCTAGGTTTGTCTACAGGAAAACAGTGAGGAAAAGGTTTAATAGTTTTGGATAAACGTATTTTTACATAAATTCTAAGTTTAGAATTTATCTTAATATTTTGTATGCCAACAACCGCAAAGGGGATGGGGCTGCAATATTGTCTCTAGATGCCCACAAGGCATTCGACATGAATAATTTATTGAAGGGGTAAAAATATTCGAAGCCAAAATCATTCATCCTTACAAATGGGGACATATCACAACCATTTATCTTGGAACATGGTGTGCAGCAGATGGACCCACTGTCCCCTTTGCTTTTTGAGATACAGTTGGAAACTTTTCTGTTGCTCTTTCTAAGTCAGTCCCCAAGCAATTTGAGTTACAGGTGGTAAAGGTTAAACTCTCAACAAGTTCCTTTCTCACTGTTGCTGTCTGCTACACAACAACCTCTACCCCAGCTCCTTCACTAACAGCCCTCAGTGAACTCCTAGCACCATTTATTGCTTCTGAATTTGTTCTTTTGGGTGATCTAAATTGGGATATGATCAACCCCCAATAGTTAAGCAGCAATTTGATGCTCGTAACCTCTCCCAAATTATAACTGAACCTACCAGACCCAACCTCAAATCTCGCCTGATGCTCAACACTGATAGATCTCACTCTCATTAACACCCCGTCGAACTACAAATCTGGAGTTTTTTAGCCAAATGAGTGATCATTGCGCTATTGCAAGTATACGTTCTGGCTGCTCTGTTAAACAATCACCAGTGATTGTGACAAAGCGCACTCTGAAGAAACTTGATATGCAGGCCTTTTTTTCTAGATGTTGCAGCGGTGCCTTGAGACAATCAATTCTATCCACACATTAGATGATACCTGGTCCTACTTTAAGAACACATACAGTCTGATCATCAATAAACATCCCCTATGGAAAGATTTAGGACTAAAAATCGTTACAGCCCATGGTTGTCCCATGACCTGGCTCATCAATAAAAAGAACACCCTTTGGCGAAAAGCCCGCTCCTCTCAGCCTCCCTTTGTCTGGCTTGCCTTCAGGCAATGTCGGAATAAATCACACAGGTATTCAGGAATGCCAAAATCTCCCACTTTAAAGAGAAATTCACCAACTGTGGCTCTGATGCAAGGAAATTCTGGAAAACGGTCAAGCCCATGGAAAACGAACTTACTTCTCCTCACCTGCCAATCTCTATGGTATTCAACAACATTGTTATCACAGATAAGCCCTGCATGGCTTCACTCCTCAACTACTATTCCAGACCCAGTCACTGCCTTGCCTGCTGCTCAGCCTTTCCTTTCCAGCAATAGTGGTTTCTCCTTTAAATTCCTCTCTATTTCAGAAGTGCTGGATGAACTCACTAAAATAGACCCAAATAAATCTGCTGGCTTTGACGGACTTGATCCCATGTTCTTAAAAGCATCTGCTCACATCATTGCTGCTCCGTTTACAAGAATATGTAATCCGTCTCTACAGCTTTCTGTCTTTCCTTCTGACTGGAAATCAGCCATGATCTTCCCTCTCTTCAAAGGTGGGTCTGGCTTAGACCCCAACTGCTATCGACACATTTCCATTTTACCATGCCTATCCTGGAGAGGCTGGTTCATAAACAGCTAAGCCACTACTTTGTTTCAAACAATATCCTGTCTGACCTTCAATCTGGTTTTCATGCTGGACATGGATGTATGGCCGCTATCACAAAGGTCCTTGATGACATTATTACAGTGAATACATCAAGCTCACCATTCCAATACCTCTGCTGTTTTTGGCTGCAACTCCTTTCGCTTAGCAGCAGCAAATGACTGGGACACTTCACAAATCTCCCTCAAACGTGCAACTTTAACATCTCTTACTACTTTCAACCATAAAATTCAGCAGATCACAGCTGACTGTTGCTCATGCTGATCACCCTAGGTCACAGTAATGTACATACCCACATACACTTTCTCCTATATATATTCATACATGCATACAATCACACACACATTAGTGTCCCCTCTCTCCCCTTTATGCTAACTCACCTATTCTTCTCCTCATTCCTGTTTTTATCCAGTTGTCATGATTTACATGCAGGCGCCATGTTTATATGTTTATGTTTATGTGTATCTATGTGTAGTGGACCTGATTCTATTGGAGCCTCTTGGCCAGGTCATGTTTGTAAATGAGAACTGGTTCTCAAACAATTTACCTGGTAAAATAAAGTTGTTGTTTTTTTTTTAAAAAAAGTGCTTTCATGTAGTAATACAATCAGAATTCAACTAGTTGGCAACATCATTCTGGATTCTATATGCTGAAAAAGGTAACGATAAAATGGTAAAAGGTAAAATGGCTCCAAGCAATTATAGGTCCATTGCCCTGTTAAACTGTGATCTTGAAATAATCTCAAAAGTACTGGCTAACTGAGTAATCATATTGTGGATATTATACACCCCAATCAAACAGGGTTTATCCCTGGCAGGTTTTCCTTTTGCAATGTTCATAAAATTCTTAATATTTTGTATGCCAAAAACCGCAAAGGGGCTGGAGCTGCAATATTGTCTCTAGATGCCCACAAGGCTTTCGACACGAATAATTTATTGAACGGGTAAAAATATTCTACACTAAGCCAACATCATTCATCCTTACAAGTGGGGACGGACCACAACCATTTAATTTGGAACATGGTGTGCGGCAGATGGACCCATTGTCCCCTTTGCTTTTTGAAATAGAGTTGGAAACTTTGTCGACAGGCATCAGAGACCATGCAGACATCAAAGGCATTGAAGTAGGTGGTGCACAGACCCGTGTGACGATTTATACGGATGACCTTCTGGTCTGTATGGCCGATGCCAAAGTTTCAGTCCCAGGCCTCCTACAGTATATCAGTTTATTAGGTTACATCTCTGGATACACCATAAACTGGGGAAAAGCAAATTTATGGCCTTAACTCTCAAAGAAACTACCTTTTCAAGTAGTTAATGACTAATTTACATATTTGGGCCTGAAATTGACCAAGACCCCAAATCAGCTCTTTACTGAATCTTTACTGAATCAGTAGACAAACTAAAATCAGAGTCCTGGAGAATATTACCTTTATCAATGATTGAATAGGTTAATGTGATTAAAATAGTGAGCCTGACTAGGTTTTTTAAATCTCTTTCAAAACTCACCCACATATATTAAAGAATATATGTAAATATATATATATTTTTCAAGAAGCTTGACTCTTTAATATCACCTTTTGTGTGGGGATATAAACTCATAAGATATCAAAGGTGCACATACACAAATCTAAAAGGGAGGGTGGTCTGGGTCTCGCACTTTTTAAGCATTATTACTGGGCAGCTAATTTAAGAGCTCTCAACTATTGGAAACAGGAAGACCCCATGAGCATCAGAAACAAAACAGCCCCATATGTCTTTTAGAAGTCCCTGTCGCCAGTATCACATCACTCCCTGCCTTGTTGCTTTCCAGTTCATCACCATTAGGTAAAGAAATCAAACAAAATTTTATCATGCAGAGCAAATACTGAATTAGATACAATTGGTTTACAAAATTCCCAGTGTCTCCATATATGCCCCCATATATAAAAACCATTCATTTAAATCTGGTTTGTTGGATTCAGGCTGGCGGCAGCGCATCTTTCCTTCAATGTCTCCTCAATATCACAAATGCTGCTCTGCTGAAGATTCACACAGCTTATTTGGTTCTGCCCCCAATTGCGTAATTTCTGGACAGCGATTTTTGAACGGCTTTCCAAAACTTTGTCCAGAGACATTAAACCTAGTCACAATGTGGCAAAGAGGCTTTGGAATTTTCTCGTGACACCCAGAGAGCTTTGCAGCTAGGAATGGTGGTTGCTAGGAAACTCATCCTTCTAAACTGGAAGTGTGCTAATGTGCCCTGCTTCACACTTTGGTTTTTCTGTCTGTTGTTTCTGTCTGTTGTTTTTATTCAGATTTTTTTTGTTTGTTTTTTCTTCTTCCTGCACTCTTTTTATTATTTTCACTCTAGTATGATTGAGCCATAACTCACCAAATGGATCTTTGCAGACTACAGATTCTGAAACAGGGCCAGGTTCACTCTGTCCGACATCATTCTGGGCCACCACTCTGAACATGTACTCAGCATCAGGGATGAGACCCGTGGCATTGAACATGGTGGTGGTGATGTGGGTCTTGTTGTGACGAACCCACTTCTCTGTTGAAACTTCCCTTCTTTCAACATAGTATCCAGTGACACGAGAGCCTCCATCATCGCGGGGGCGGGCCCAGGACAGAGACACTGTGGACTTGGTAACATCCATGATCTCTGGTGGGTTGCTGGGAGGTTCAGGTGGGCCTGTGATAAAGGATGTCGTTAGTGAAATAAATAAACAGCTTTACAAATGACATCATCAGAGTTACAGCATGTTCAAATAGTATTATTTATGAAACATGGCAATATGTTTAGAACATAGAATATTTTCTCAGTTGGACTGAGAAAATATAACTAATTGTGAAAGTATGAGTACTCACAAAGTGGTGTCTTTGGTTTGACAGACTCTTCAGACTTTAGAGCTCTGCTGACACCAAACTGATTCTCAGCATTAACCCTGAAGTGGTACTCCACATTCTCCTTCAGGCCCTTCACTACTAGAGAGTTCACAGTTACCCGGGCATCCACTGTGTACCAGGCAGCCTTGGGTACCTCCCGCCTTTCCACTATGTATCCCAGGATGTCTGCACCACCATCATCTGATGGTGGCCTCCAACTGACCCTCACAGATCTGGCCTGAATGTCATCAAATTCCAGAGGGCCTTCTGGGGCATCTGGGCGTCCAATTACCTTCACCTGTTTTTCAGGGGTGGGTGGGGGTGGGGGTGGGGGGTCAGACAGTTCATTTATGAGTGCAAATATTTCATTTTCTGCTGTACATTTTATTATTATTTGAGCCCTGCTTTGACAAAGTCTGTCAGACATACTGCTCACCTTGATATACACAGCCTTCCTGCCACATTTGTTCTCCAGCACCAAATCATAGGTCCCAGTGTCATCTTTATGCGCCTCTTTGATAACCAGCTCAGTGATGTCATCATGGGTAGCAATCATGGCCCGATGGGAGATGTCACGACCATCCTTGGTCCACTTGCATGTAGGGATGGGTTTACCTTTAATGGGTACAGACAGATGGACGACCCCACCCTGCCGGACCACATAGCCCTCCTCATATTTAGGATCCAGCTCATAGTCAGGATAATCTGAAGAAGACACAGTTTGATATTTTTTTTCAATTAGATTAAAGTTTCAAGTACAAGATAAAAATGCACCAGTATGTTATAAAACAGTATATGCTATACCACTGTGAAAGCAAAGAAAATGATTCATAAATATTTAAAGTTTTTTCTTTACCAAGCATCTCTTGGACCTTAACCACTCCAGGAATCTCAGCAGGTTCTCCGCAGCCACCAACATTGCAGGCGATGATCCTAAATTTGTATTCAGCACCCTGTGGCATGTGAGTGAGGGTGTACTCGCACATCTTGGTGGGGGTAGTGTTACACAGTGTCCATTCCTCCTGGTCCACCTTCTGCATTTCAATGAAGTAACCAGTAATGACAGAACCACCCTCCTCTTCTGGTGGAAGCCAGGCTAACGAGACCGAAGTCCTGGTAGTGTCTGTGACTCTAGGCTGAACTGGAGTACCTGGAGGTTCTGTTTCACAGCACAGACAGACCAGGTTAACATAATGACCCCACACATGTATGGCTAATTTGAAACAGAAGCAAGGAAAGCAGCACAGCTGTTACACTGACATACCGATGGGATCCATAGCGACGGTTATGACAGAACTCTCGCTGGCTTTCCCAGCTCCTCTAGAGTTTATGGCTGTGATACGGTGTTCATACTCCAGGCCCTCAATCAGTCCGGAGGAACGGTACCTGGTCATAGTAACAGGGTTCTTGTTGATCCTCAGCCACCTGTCAGAACGGGCCTCTTTACGTTCTATGATATAGCCAGCAATGGTGGATCCACCATTGTCCTCAGGTGGTTTCCAGGTCAGGGTCATGCCCTCATGGGTGACATCAAGCACCTCTGGCCTGCTTGGAGGTCCAGGGATAGCTACGCAGAAAACAAAACAAAACAATAGGACATGATTACAGACAAGAAAAAGTACCAATAAACTATCCACAATTTAATGAGACACACGATTGTTTTTGGAGCTTAAATATCAAATCAGAAACTGTCTACCTATAGTGTAATGGTGTCCACTGACCACCAATAACATTTTTATTTTGCTATTTTATTTAGCTTTATTTGGCCATTCTTTTTTTTTTTTTGAGGAGATTTTAACAAAAGATATGTGCCAAAGAAAAAAATTGGACTAGTGGTCTTGAAGAGCGCAAGTTAGCAAAGGCAGCACAGTTCTCATTGAAAGTACACGTGAAGGACAGGAAAGCTGTTTATGGAAAGAAAACTTACTCTTGGTGCTCTTGCACTCCACCACGTCAGACTGCAGGAAGCCACCAACACCAAAGCGATTCATGGCTGCAACACGGAACACGTACTCAGTTCCTTCAGAGAGCCTGGTGAATTTGAAGCAGGGTCTCGTCACCGACTCTGAGACGGTGGTCCAACCAGGCCGGTGGGCATCGCGCTGCTCGACGACGTATCCGCTGACATTGGCACCACCGTCTTTCTCTGGAGGTTGCCAGCTGACTGTCACTGAAATGCCGTCAACTTCCTCAATCTTCACTGGACCAACAGGGATACCGGGTTTGTCTGGATAGAACCAACACAACAGCTATTCAGAATCTGATTGTCTTTGTCTGCCAGCTTACTTTTCTCTGACAGTTAAAGTGCACCTTACTACATAAAAATTAACAATGTAAAGCAGTCAGTTTATTAAAAAAATGTTTGCTTACCCAGGACAATGACCTTGATAACCTCGGTTGCCATGCCAATGGCATTCTTCACCTCTAGTGTGTAGTCTCCTGTGTCATAGATGGTTGTATCACGGATGACCAGGTGGGTGTATTTCCCGTTGCTGTCAATCTTGATGCGGTCCAGGCTGTCCTTCAGCTTCGCACCGCCAAAGTACCATGAGCAGACCGGCTGCGGTTTGCCCTTTATTGGGATGTTGAGGTCGATGGCTTTGCCGCGGTGCACATGAACTATCTTCTGAGGGATACTCGTCATATCAATCTTGGGCATCACTGTAACACACACAAAATCTTTGATATGATTTCTGTGGAGGTTTTCAGAGTTTAGAAAAAACTTCTGCTTTGATGTCTTACCCTTGATCTCTTGGATGATCACTGGAGTGACAGTGTCCATGGGTTCACTGGCCCCCCTGCTGTTGGTGGCTCGGATTCTGAAGAGGTACTGGTCATTCTCCGTCAGAGACTGGATAGTGTGCTGGGACGCTGAGGCCTTAACTGTCGCCACGGCACTCCACCTGTCGGAGCCCACCTTGCAGGCCTCTATAATGTAGCCCGTCAAACCGCTGCCACCGTCATGCAAAGGCCTCTCCCAGTGCAAAGTGACAGAACATTTGGTAACATCAACAACCTGAAGCTTCACAGGCACTGAGGGCACCTCACACACCAGTACAGCCTCCGCTGTCTCACAGGGCTCACCAACACCATAGATATTCTCTGGCAGGACTCTGAAGAAGTAGTGCACACCCTCCTCCAAACCAGTGATCCTGTAAAGGGTTTTCCTACACTCAGTGGTTACAGTCTTATATGACTTCATGTTGGCCTCACGCTTCTCGATGATGTAGTTGCTGACATGAGCACCACCATCAATGCTTGGGACATCCCAGGTGATCACAACTGATTCCTTGGTGTAGTCCTTCACCTTAACTGAACCTGGAGGGCCAGGAGTGTCTGACAAAGAGAGACAAGCAAAGAGAACATCTTGGTTTTAAACTATTTTACTTTCACTATTTTACTGCATTTCATTTAACTGCACATTATTGCATATTTTTTTTTCAAAATCATATAACTGTGGAAACTTTGGGTGACATACCATAGACTTTAACAAGGATGGTGGCAGTCTTCTTTCCAGATGGGTTCTCTGCCTCTACAACGTATTTTCCAGAGTCGTAGCGATCAACCTTCTCCACTATGAGCGAGGTGTACTTATCGGTAGTCTCAATATAACCACGGCTCTGCAGTTCCACCCCTGTCTTCCTCCAGGCCACGACTGGTAACGGTCGACCAGTAACAAACACAAACAGGCGCAGGGAACCTCCAGCGCGGAGACACACTGTTTTCTTTAGGTCATCAGCCAGCTCCAGGTCAGGCATTTCTGAGTGGACGGAGCACAGTTCAAATATAGCTCAAATATATAATGTTAAAGATTTGTCAGTGAGAAGAAATGAGAGATATGTTTGGAAAAAAGAGATATGTTAAAAAAAAATATGCTCAAGAGGCATTTACGTCCCACCACTCCAAAAATCACCAAATTATCTAAAACCTGTACATTTCAAAGAAATACTACTCTGAGAATTTAAACTGTGAAAGGAATACAATCAAAGCTATAATACTTTTAATAAGTAGCCTGGAGGATAAAGTATATTTTCTTAATTTATTTATTTGTTTAGAAAATAAATTTGCACCTACTTACCAATTTTCTCCAGTGGTTCAAACTCAGCACTTGGTTCACTGAACTCCCCAGTGCCATTACTGTTAATGGCAGCAACCCTGAACCTGTACTTCTTATTGGCTGCCAGACCAGCAGCCACATACGCATTCGTCTTGAGAGCTTTGGCAGTGGCACGGTACCACTGCTCAGAACCCTTCTCTAGAATCTCCACCACGTAGCCGGTGACATCTGATCCACCATCATACATGGGCCTGGTCCAGGTCATTGTGATGCTGTGCTTTGTTGTGTCGGTAATACGAGGCACTGACGGAGGAGCGGGGGTATCTGGAGATGAAAATTTGATGTCAACAAATATATGTTGTCAAATGTTTTTGGCAGAGGCGCTCTTACTTGACATTGGCTCCCACTGCAGTATCGTACCTTTTCCTTTGCCTGTAGCTTAATCTGTGTAGCTTGGTTGATTGCAAACTTTTGCATAGCGACTTATTTCATACTGCAACCTACATGGGGTGGCTCAGGAGTTAGAGCAGGTCACCTACTAAACAGAAGGTTGGTGATCTGATTCCTGGCTGCTAAAGTCTGCATGCCAAAGCATCCTTGGGCAAGATACTGAACCCCAAGTTGCTCTCTCCGATGCATCCTATCGGAGTGTGAATGTTAAATAGAAAGCACTTCACTGTAGAAGGAAGTGCGTGCGTGAATAGGTGTGAATGGGTGAATGAGGCATGTTGTAGAAAGCGCCTTGAGTGCTCAGAGTAAAAAAGCACTATATAAGAACCAGTCTCTCTCTCTCTACTTTAAGATTAGGTTTAATAAGCCTAATTAAGATTAGGCTGGCCCCCAACCCGTCACGCATGTGTCTTCCCCTCCCTGAGCCTGGTTGTGTCTGAAGTTTTGTCTTTTTGAAAGGGAGTTTTTCCTTCCCACTGTTGCCAAATGCTTGCTCATAGGGGGTCGTGTGATTGTTGGGGTTATCTCTGTATTACTGTCTGCTCTTTGCCTTACAATATAAAGCACCTTGAGAAGACTGTTGCAAATTGGTACTATATAAATAAAACTGGTTTGAAACCAAAAATATTTCTTCTCCTTTCTTTTGTTATCAAATGGATAATGACTTTCGTGTTTGCTGAAGTTTTGGAGATCTCAAGCTGAGGTTATAAAAAACAAGTACAAATCTCTTACATGTGGGGTCTTTACACAGGATGTATGGTGAGGCGTCGCTTGGCTGGCTGTATCCAGCAGAGTTGACTGCTGTCACCCTGAACTGGTACTCGCTTCCCTCTAGTAGACCCGTGATCTTCAAACGGATGTCATAGATGGTGTAAGTCTTATTGACCCGGGTCCACCTGGCCCAAAGAACAAAAGAATACCGCAAAAGAGAAAGATGATAAGCATCTTTATTTCACAAATTGATATCTGGACACCTTCAGTAAATGTGAAAATTGTTCTGACCTGGTGCTGCTTTTCTCTCGTTTCTCAACTATGTAGTTTTTGATCTCGCTTCCTCCATCACTCTCAGGCTTCAGCCACTCAATGATAACATGCTCCTTACCCACTGCAGTGGCCTCTGGTGTGCCTGGCTGGGAGGGGATTGCTGGGGAAGAGAGGAATTAACTGGTCAAAAAGAATGCAAACAAATCTACACTGCATTTCCCTTTCACAAGACATAATACACTGTTCAAAAAATATTAAAGGAACACTTATTACTCTGGGATATTGATCTGATCGGTTAAGTAGAAGAGGGGGCTGTTAATCAATTTGTGCACCTGTTGTTAATGAAATTACCAACAGGTGCACTTAGGGAGCAACAATGAGACAACCCCCCAAACAGGAGTGGTTTTACAGGCGGAGGACACTCACATTTTCCCCTCCTCATCTTTTCTGTTTCTCTCTAGTTCTGCATTTGGCTAGGGTCAGAGTCACTGCTGGTAGCACGAGGCCATACCTGGACCCTACAGAGGTTGCACAGTTAGTCCAACTCGTCCTGGATGGCACATCAAGACGTGCCATTGCCAGAAGGTTTGCTGCAACACAGCTTCAAGAGCATGGAGGAAATTCCAGGAGGTAAGTAGTTACTTTAGGAGAGCGGGACAGGGTCATAGAAGGTACTTAACCCATCGGGAGGACTGGTACCCACTACTTTGTGCAAGGAGGAACGGATGAGCACTGCCAGAGCCCTACAGGATGATGTTCAGCAGGCCACTGGTGTGAATATCAATGCCTAAACAATCAGAAACAGACTTCATGAAGATGGCCTAAGGACCCGATGTCCTCCAGTGGACCCTCTGGCCCCTCCCGGGACCGTCTAGAATGACTAGAATTTGCCATAGAATACCAGAATTGGCAGGTCCACCACGGGAGCCCTGTGAAAGCAGGTTCACCCTGAGCACATGTGGCAGATGTGAAAGGGTCTGGAGAAGCCATAGAGAACATTGTACTGCCTGTAACATCGTTCAGCATGACCGGTTAGGTGGTGGGTCAGTGATGGTCTGGGGAGGCATATCCATGGAGGAACGCACACGAGACAACAGGATCCTGACTGCCATCGGGTATCAGGATGAAATCCTTGGACCCACTGTCAGACCCTACACTGGTGCAGTGGGTCCTGGGTTCCTCCTGGTGCACAACAATGCTCGGCTTCATGTAGCAAGAGTATATAGGCAGTTTCTGGAAGACGAATTCCTTCATCTGACTGGCCCCCACGTTTGCCTCACCTAAATCTAATAGAACACCTCTGGGACTTTATGTTTCGGGCCATCCGACACCGCCAGGTTGCACCTCAGACTGTCCAGGAGCTCAGTGCCCTGATCTGCCCCGGTTCAGATATGAGGGAGGAGGAAACTATCTGTCGTCTCGTTTAGCATGTGGGGGGTTACGCAAACTACTGAGTACCATTTTGAGTGAAATCTTGACAAAATGTAGTTTGATAATTTTCATTTCCATCAAATGATGTGGTATCCATTCATTCCTAAATCATTACCCAGTCCATACCAGTATAGCTATACAGTATGACAGTGTTCCTTTAACTTTTTTGAGCAGTATATAATCCATAACATCTAAATCCAGAATTGTGATTTGTGCTGCAGCTTACTGTAAGCATTTCTGGCAATGATGGGATCAGACTCCAAAGGAACTCCAGGCCCATACTTATTGACTCCTCTAACCCTGAAGATGTATTCATTGTTCTTGATCAGCCTCGTGCTGACACAAGACAGTGTCTTGCACTCAGCTTCCATAATGACCCAGTTGAGGCGGCTGGTCTCACGACGCTCCACAATGTAATGGGTGACAGAGTCCCCACCATCCTCCAGAGGTATCTTCCAGGACACCGTACATTTTTCCTCTGTGACTCTGCTGATCACAATCTTATCAGCCGGAGCTCCAGGAGTGTCTAAAAGACAGAAGCCAACATTTCAATCAGAAAGTTCAACCCACTGAGACAGATTAATGAAATAATTAATATCTTTTTGGCTGCTCACCCAGAACTTTAACGCTGACAGCTGCAGTCTTAGTTCCACTGGCATTCTTGACAGTCAGAATGTATCTGCCCGTGTCGTATCTGTCACAGTTCTTGATGACAGCCATGGCTCTGGTGGCAGTGTAGGTCAGTGAATATTTTTCTCCAAGCTCCAAAATCTTGTCACCCTTTGACCAGTACACTGTAGGCTCTGGTTTACCACCCACAGCGCCGTCCAGGACGAGGTCAGAGCCAGCAGTGACGGTGACAGTTTCGCCTATAAGTTTGCTGTCAAGTTCCGCTTTGGGAGGAGCTGCAACAAAGAAGCAATGATTAGTTTTACATTAAAACAACAACATATACCAGTATAAAATAACCATCTTTGTTTTAATCATTTTAACTTTTTTAGCTTCCTCTACACTGTGGTGCATTTATCTGTCAGTTTTTTATTATCTGTAAAATAATAGGAAATGTTTAGCCAGAGATGAACCCAATGTTAGCAGCATCAAGGTAAAATACTCTTGAACTTACAATATTCATCCTTGCATGTGACTGGTCCGGTGGACTCTGAGGGGACACTTTGAACACCGGCAGCATTCTTGGCGATGACACGGTACTCATAGGTCTCTCCCTCTCCCAGGTTTGTGACGGTGAAGTAGTTCTCTGTGATTGTGGTGTAGTTGCACTTAAGCCAGCGGTTTTCATCCCACTCATCTGTGCTGTAGACTTTCCTCTCCACCACGTAACCGATGATCTTACTGCCTCCATCATTGAAGGGCACAGTCCAGCACAATGACACAGAGGAGCGGCTGATGTCCGTCACCTCAGGTTTGCCAGGAGGATCTGGAGGGTAGGAATTGTCAAAAAACTTTAATATAGTTTTATTCACACAACTTAATATGTTCTTAAAATGTGTGCAGGTTCTCAGTAATCCAGTGCCTGAGTTGAAGGAAAAAGAACTTCTTTTTTAGGTTCTTGAAGACGTTGCATCTCTCATTCAAAAGGCTTCTGTAGCTAAAGAACTGCAAAAAAAAAGAAGTCCAGTTGCCTTCAACTCAAGCTCTTACAACTATGCTCTTAAAGGCTCCATCTCCATTATGGATTATAGCTAGATGAGGTCAACAGTAATAAGCAGGACCTTTGCTGAACAACATGTGTATGGAGTAGTTGTCATTACAGAATATATATTTGTAGTTAGGATGTGAATGGTTCCTTTACCAACAGGATTGAGGGCCACCACAGGTCTGGAGGCCTCGCTGGCCTTGCTGAGCCCAGCAAGGTTCATGGCATACACTCTGAACTGATACTCCAGCCCCTCGATCAGGTTGGAGACCTTGTAATGGCACTCCAGGCAGGGCAGCTTGTTCTCCCTCACCCACAGGATCGTGTTCCTCTCCTTCTTCTCAATCCAGTAGCCTGTCACCTTGCTACCACCATCAGCATATGGAACATCCCATTTGATGCTAATGGTATTGGCAGACACAGATACCACATCTGGACGAGTTGGAGGACTTGGAGGAACTATGAGAAAAGTGGAAGTGAGTTTATGGATTGTTTGCATCCATATGCATTTATAACTACATTAAATGCTGGTATACATAAATCAGGACTTTATTTATTTAAACTGTTGGACAGAACCTACCAAATGGATGCTCAATTACAACAGCAGCAGACTCAATGGACTTGCTGACTCCGAATTTGTTCTCAGCACACACTCTAAACGTGTACTCCATGTATTTGGTGAGATGGGTCACTTTGATGGTGGTTCTCTTCACACTGGAGTTCACCACTTGCCAAGAAGCAGAACCAGACTCCCGTTTTTCTACGATGTAGTTGCTGATGTCAGTGCCACCATCATCAACTGGCTCGGACCAAGATAGCGTGCAGGACTCTGAAGAGATTCCAGATATTTCCACTGGTCCTGTGGGTGGAGTTGGTCTGCCGACTATGACCACGGTTACTGTGAATGTCTTCACACCAGCAGCGTTCTCGAGAGTCAGGTAGTATTTGCCAGTGTCACTTCTCTTGCTGTCTTTCACCACCAAAGTGGTTCTTTCCTTTGAGGTCTTTATAGAGACTCTGTCTGTCTCCTTCAGCTTCATCTCTTCCAGTTTCCAGGTAACCTTAGGTGCAGGTCTGCCACTGATAGGGATGTCAATTGTGAAGGTGTTGGAAGTCTTGCAGGTGATGAGCTGGTTGGTGATGCTGCTAAGATCAGCAGTTGGTTCAATGCAAGGCTCCTTGATGACCACAGAGCTGAAGGTACCCTGAGGCTCACTGATTCCAGCATCATTCTTGGCTTTGACTCTGAAGTCATACTCTGTGTTCTCCATCAGACCCTCAATCAACATCTTTTGGGACTTAGTCTCACCACTAACAACCCAGTTGTCAGTGCCCTTAGCTCTGCATTCAATAATATAGCCTCTAATGCGGCTGCCTCCGTCATGCTCAGGTTTCAGCCATACCAGCGAGGCTGTGGAATTGGTGGTGTCAACAACATCTAGTCTCTTGGGTGGTGCAGGTTCCTCTGTGGCAATGACAGGCTCCGTCATCTCATGTGGTTCTCCCTGGCCGTACTGGTTAACAGCAATCACTCGGAACAAATACTGCACGCCAATTTCCAAACCAGTTACTCTGATCAACTGCCGTGAGCACTTGGTGCTGACCTCCTGCCAGGCAAGGCGGCTTGCTTCACGCTTCTCCACAATGTAGTGGTGGATTCGGGATCCACCATCAGTGGCAGGAGCATCCCACATCAACGTCAAAGCTCCGCGGGTAATATCTTTGAAGGTAATGGCTCCTGGAGGTCCAGGAGTGTCCAGCACTTTAACAGTGAATGTGATGGACTTCCGCCCACTGTTGTTCTCTAGAGACAGGGTGTACTTGCCTGCCTCATATCTGGTGCAGTTCTCAATGGTCAGAGTAGAAAATGAGTCTGTGGTGTTGACATCAGCCATTACAGGAAGCTCACTGTCTAGCTTAGACCAGGTGGCTAGAGGAGCTGGCTTTCCTTTGAAAGCAATATGTAGGGTCACAGTGCCTCCATTCTTCACAATGTGAGTTTGCTTGAAATCAGGACCAAGGTCAATTTCAGGAGACGTAAGTCTGTCCAAAGACTGAACGGGGTTGGGCATCACTGAAGCTTCGCCTTCTCCTGATCCATTTACAGCTCTGACTCTGAACTTGTAGAGCTCTCCAGGTACTAGGCCTGTGACAGTGTACCTGGTGTGAATACAAATCTGTCTGTTGACCCTGTGCCACTCTTCCAGACTGGCTTTGCACATGTCAACATTGTAACCAATGATTTCCAAGCCACCATCGAAGACCGGCTTGGTCCATTCCAGGGTGACAGAGGACTTTGTAGAGTCAATGACCTAATCAACAAAAAAAAAAAGAGCATAGTTAAAAAATTTTAGGAATTTTTTTTTCTATACTCTGACATTGAGTATAACGGAGGTTTCTTCTTTACTACAAAGCTCTCTTACCAAAGTCATCTCTTACCATTGTATTTGTTTGCTATTTTTTAAAATTCTGTTAAATTAAATAGTAAAATCAAAAAGGATAAAACTTATATAAATGGCCTGTCGATTGTGAGGACCGGTTTAGAAAAAAGGAAACTTGAAAGGTAATTATATGAGTGTTAATGCAAGATCTACCTTAATTACGGTGGGAGCACTGGGAGCACTGGTTGGCTCTCTGCATTTGAAGAGCCTGGAGGTGCTGCTGGCTGGTCCAACACCAGCACCATTTTCAGCCATAACACGGAATTCATACTCATTGCCCTCAGTAAGGTTGGTGACACGGTGCCTTAGCTCTGTGATGGGCCTCTTGGAGGAGACCTTCACCCAGCGCAGGCTCTTCTTCTCTCTCCTCTCCAGGATGTAGTGTTTGATCTCATTGCCTCCATCTGACCGTGGTCTGGTCCAGCACAGGGTTATGCTGTCTCCAGTAACATGGGTGGCATCTGGCGTACCAGGGGCATCAGGAACAGCTGAGGGGAAAAGCAGTAAATATTATTTTTTTAATAAAAGTAATATTTTGAATGGAAAGCATTTTTTGATGCACTGTGCTTAAGTGTAAATGAAAACTCAGATCAGTTTTTAAGGGTGGCTCAACAAGTCAGACAGACGACAGTTGAGTGACTTGACTCACTGTATTGCATCTTTGCAATTATAGGATCAGAGTCTAGTGGTTTGCCGACACCAAACTTGTTGACAGCAGAGATTCTGAACTGGTACTCGTTGCCCTTGATGAGGTTGGTGGCATTGTAAGAGCAAGCTTCACACATGGAAGTGACCAAGGCCCAGGAGATCCTGGATGTCTCCCTTTTCTCCACCACATAGTGGGTAATGGCAGCACAGCCATCGTTCTCTGGCGGGTTCCACCACACAGTGCACTTCTCAGCTGTGATGCCTGTGAAACGGATCGGACCCTCAACGGGCCCTGGTGTATCTGCAAGGAAACGGATGATTGAGGAGTTATTTTGAAACAGAAACTGATTCGCATAATATAATGATATTAAAACAAATTGTCCCTGTTCACCAACCTTGCACTCTAACGTTGACATCAGCTTTCTTGGTACCAGAGCTATTTTTGGCCTCTACAGTGTAAATGCCGCGGTGGTTCCTGTTAGAATCACGAATAAACACACTACTGGTGCCAATTCCAGTGGTAATCTCAATGTCAATCATGGTCCTCTTGTCAATCTCTTTGCCTTCCTTGTACCAAACAATCTGTGGGACTGGACGGCCGGTAATTTTGCAGCTGAGGTTAATGTTATCTCCAGCCCTGAGCGTGAGCACCTGGTCTGGAGACCATTCAATCTCAGGAGCAACTGGAGATGGAAGGAGACAAAAAGATCAGGAGTCAGCATCAAGAAAGATGTAAGTTGTTAAAAAAAAACACATGAATATAAAATATTTTTAAGTTGTTTTTTTTTTTTAATATATTGAAAATACTTACTGCTCTCATCCTTGGTCATAATGTATCCAGAGGAGTTGGATGGTGGACTGACTGTTCCAACAGCATTCCTGGCAATCACTCTGAACTCAAATCTGTCTCCAGGGGAGAGACCAGTCACAGTGAACTGGGTCTCACTGATATCAGTGAAGTTGCATCGCAGCCATTTGCCTCTGCCGTGGCGCCTCTCCACGTTATAGGCCACAATTTTGCTGCCACCGTCCCTCTTGGGAATGTCCCATTGGAGGGTGACTGAGTCTCTGGTTACATCAATGCAGACTGGTGTTCCAGGTGGATCTAATTGAGGCAAGAAGAAAGTAATTGATTAATTATTCCTTAGTATTTGAATTTTAAGCAATAAATAAATAAGGAACAATGTCTAAAATCTGTAAATACAAAGCTATTCCTGAATGCAGACACATGTACTGGCAAACCCGTACTTACCAACAGGGGACATAGCGAGTGCATGTTTGCTCTGTTCACTGACAGAGCTGAGTCCAGCATTGTTCTCCGCGTAGACTCTGAAGGAATACTCCAGACCCTCCATGAGACCAATTATCCTGTACTCTCTGTTGGAGACGATTGTGGAATTCACCTTCTGCCACAAGAGGCTGTTCCTGTCCTTCTTCTCAACATGATAACCCAAAATGGGGGAACCCCCATCAAAGTCTGGGGCCTCCCACCTGATTGTCATACCGTCACTGGTGATGTTGTAGGCAACTGGTTTTCCTGGGGGACCTGGAGGTTTGTACTGGTGCTGGGCAATAATTTCTGAGGAAATGAGTGGTTCACTGACCCCATACTTGTTCTCTGCACGGACTCTGAACTGGTAATGAGTTCCTTTCACCAGGTTAGGAATCTTGAAGGTAGTCCTGACAACACTGGAGCAGACCATCTTCCAGTTGGCCTGGGAGGTTTCACGTTTCTCCACACTGTAGCAGGTGATCTCACCACCTCCATCTTCCTTCGGCTCATCCCAGGAGATGATAATAGTCTGAGCTTTTATTTCGTCAAAGCGGATGGGGCCAGGAGGCACTGAAGGGGGACCCAGAGTGATCACATTGATGTCAAAGTAGTTCTTGATAACTCTGTTGTCCAGAACCAAGGTGTACTGTCCAGCATGCTCTTTCTTAACCCCTCTGACTGTAACCGCAGTCTTGTTGTCAGTGGTCCTAAAGCGAATCTTCTCACTTTCCTTCAGTGGGAAATTATCCTTCAGCCAGCTGATTGCAGGTCTTGGTTTTCCCTTGAATGGTAACTCGATGTGGATGTTTTGACCTATACGAACAGCAAGCTCTCCATTAGGATAATCACTGAGGCTGGCTTCAGGTGGAATGATGAGGTCCATCACTGTGATCGGACCAATTTGAGAGAAGTCACTGTTGCCTTTCTCATTCTTCGCAAACACTCTGAAATCCATGAGAGCGTTTTCCCTGAGTCCGGTCACTTCACAACTGCAGCGCTTGCACTTAGCACCTAAACTCCAGTTGACTTCTTCCTGGGCTCTCTTCTCAATGATGTATTCAGTGATGTGGCTGCCGCCATCATGGTCAGGTCTGCTCCACTGCAGGGTGACAGAGGTCTTGGTGGAGTCCACCATTACCAAGTCTTTAACACCTCCTGGAGTTTCTGTTGCTCTGACAGCCTCGGTGGTCTCACAAGTGTCGCCCACACCAAACTCATTTTGAGCAGACACACGGAAGAAGTAAGCTATATCTTCCTCCAGGCCTGACACCTTGTAACTTGTATTTAAACACTCATCAGTAATCACCTGATAAGCCTTCATGGTGGAGGCCTTTTTCTCAACAATGTAATTAGTCACAGGGGAGCCGCCATCAACGAGAGGAGGCTCCCAGCTAAGTGTCAGCTTTCCTCTTGTCACATTCTTGATCATCATTTTCTGGCAGGTGGCTGGACTGTCCAGGACCTTAACAGAAATGGTAACTATCTTGGGTTCTCCCACACCGTTCTCAATCTCCAGCACATACTTTCCGCAGTCATCACGGGTAACCTTAGGGATGAGGAGCGTGGTGGCTCTTTCAGTGCTGGTGATTGTGTAACGGTTGTCACCAGACATGTTCCGATCACCACGACGCCAGGTGACATTAGGTGTAGGACGTCCCTTCAGGGGGATGAATATTTTCACATCACGACCAGCCTTTGCTGTGTATTGAGTTGTCATGGCAACATCCAAATCCAAATCGGCCTCCTCTGTTATAATACAAAGATGGAAAAGATCATTATTTTGATATTATTCTTGATCCGTCTCCAGAATAATGTGTTGTGCCATACAGGGAATCAATACAAACCTAAAATATCTTTGGCTTGCACAGGCTGGTACATTTTGATGTCTCCTCCTTTGCCCTTACAGTTGACAGCAGACACTCTGAAGAAGTAGTAGGTGCCAGGTTTGAGGTGGGACACCACATACTCACATGTCTTGACTTGTGGGTTGGCAATCACCCATTCTTTGTCATCTGTATTCATCTGTTCCAAAATGTAGTGTGTAATTTCACTGCCACCGTCATAGACAGGCTTCTCCCATCCCAGGGTGATGGAGGTCTTCGTGGAGTCAACCACATGTAGCTTAGTGGGTTCACCGGGTAGATCTGGAGAAGAGATAAAGATAATCCCTACAATAAAGGCATTCCTCAAATGTGGACAACATGAGGCTTACTGCAAATTAAAGTCAAATACCTATGGGATCATAGGCCTTATAGAGGTCAGAAGGCTCAGAGTAGTTTCCTGCACCAGCCTTATTGACAGCACAGACTCGATACTGGTACTCATTGTTCTCCACCAGGTTGGTGACTTTCTGCCTGGTGTCTCTGATTGTGCCCTTCACCACCTGCATAAAAAAAATGGATGTTATTAAGCTAACACCTGCCACTCGTTGGTAGAATCGTGCTTGATTGTTTTTAGATATAGACTAGGAAACAAACCTTGAACCATTGTAGACTCTTCTTCTCCCTTTTCTCCAGGTAGTACCCATCAATATCACTGCCTCCATCCAACGCTGGTCTTTCCCAGGTCACTGTCATCGTGGACTTAGTGATCATACTAACTTTAGGCTTGGATGGTTCGCTGGGAGGTACTGTCCAAAATCAAAATGATAGTTTAAGAAGTTATACGTTTACCATTGTTTATAAAGAAACTTGATATA
>JAVDPK010000289.1:265862-291079 GCA_034780415.1 Cichlasoma orientale | reverse complement strand
AATTACAAATAATTGCAAAGTCCCTCTTTGCCATGAAAATGAACTAACTAACCCCCCCCCCCCCCCCAAAAAAAAAAGGAGAAAAAAAAAGATTTCCACTTAATTTCAGCCTGGCCACAAAAGTACCTGCTGATGTTACTTCAGTGATACTCTCATTAACAAAAGTGAGAGTGTTGATGGGGACAAGGCTAGAGATCACTCTTTCATGCTGATTGGGTTCAAAAAGTAGATTGGACGCTTTAAAAGGAGTGTGGTTCTGGGGTAAGCTATTTTCTTTGATGAAGCCCCTTTCTAATTGTTTTGGCCGTCTGGAAAAATGGCAAAAAGGTGAGTGCTACCATCAGTCCTGTGTCATGCTAACAGTAAAGCATCCTAAGACCATTCATGTGTGGGGCTTACTCACAATATTGCCTAAGAACACAGCCATGAATAAAGAATAGTACCAAAACATCCTCTGAGAGCAACTTCTCCCAACCATCCAGGAATGGTTTGTTGAAGAACAATGACTTTTCCAGTTAGGCAAATGTGATTAAGTGGATCAGGGAACAAAACATTGAAATTTTGGGTCCATGGCCAAGAAACTCCCCAGACCTTAATCCCACCAAGAATTTCTGGTCAATATTCAGGAGGTGGATTGACAAAAAATAAAAAAATAAAAAAACAAAACAAATTTTGACAAACTCCAAGCATTGATTATGCAAGAATGGGTTGCTACCAGTCAGGCCCAGAAGTTGATTGACAGAATGCCAGGGGGACTTGCAGAAGACTTGATTATTGATTCTGTGCATAAACTTAATGTAACTGTCAATAAAAGCCTTTGAAACTCACGAAATGAGTTGGCATTTTACTGCAGTATGCCATAGAAACATTTGACAAAAATATCTAAAAACACGGAAGCAGCAAAGTTTTTAAATAACAATATGTGAGGTGTACTTAATGTATTACGGGGTGGACTGATGGTGAGTTTATTCTACTTGCTTACCATATGTATTCTTGGCAATAATAGGCTCAGACTCCAGTGGCTCGCCGATGCCATACTTGTTGACTCCACGGACTCTAAAGATGTACTCATTACCCTTTATGAGTCTGGGCACATTCACAATGCAGTCGACCAATTTCTCCGAGACAATGGACCACATTACCCTGCTGGTCTCCCTCTTTTCAACAATGTAATGTGTTACCATCGCACCACCTTCATCAGCAGGTGGGGACCACATTATGGTGATGTTGTCAGCGGTCACCTTCTTGAACTGAATCTCTCCTGCAGGTGGGCCTGGCTTGTCTGGTTAGAGAAGGTAAACATTTAACTCATGGTGTATACTGTATATTTAATACATCTTGTGCAATGAAAAAAAAGGTTTGAATAAATACCTTGAATGAGCAGCCTGACAATGGCACATGAAGATCCGAGGGAGTTCTTCACCTTGACTTCATAGGTTCCAGAGTTAAGACGAGTAGTTTCCTTCAGGAACACGGTCGTGGACTCAAAAGTGTGTTTGAAAGAGAGCTGAGAAGTGGGCTCAAGCTCTCTGCCATCTTTAAACCACTCAATACTGGGAGCAGGTTTGGCTCTGATATTAAATTTGAGTTCAACATTAGAGCCAGCCATGTGCTTGATCTCATTAAGGTACTCCTGAGGTATTTCAATCTCTGGAGCACCTGGATAATAAATTAGAAAACAGAAAGGTGTGTTAAAATTTTGATAGATCCATACATTGCAGATGGTAGAACATGCCAGAATGTGGACATTAATGAGAAATAATACCTTTAGGTGACAAGACAATGCATAATTGCAGAAAAAAAATACAAAAATATCATCGAACATGAAAAAGGCCTACCATAAGTGTCCACACATGTGGCTGGTCCAGCAGTCATAGACGGGTTGCTCACTGAACCAACTGCATTCTTGGCCATGACTCTGAACTCATATGTTTCATCCTGGGTGAGGCCAGTCACAATGAAGCGGGTGTCTGTGACATTGGTGAGGTTAACTTTAGACCATTTGGGACTAACACCCTCTCTCTTCTCGATGATGTAACCAGTGATTGGGGATCCACCATCGTAGTCAGGCTTCTGCCAGGCCAGGCTAATGGAGCTCTTAGTGATGTCAGTAATCCGCAAGTTGTTGGGTGGCTCTATTGGATCATACAGTAAGAATATTACAGAAAATTCTCAAATCCTAGATTTTTTTTTAGGTATTTTATTGACTTTAAACTCACCACAGGCATCAATAGCCAGCACTGGATCAGAAGTCTTGCTGAAAGAACTGGTTCCAGCAGCATTCTCTGCTGCCACCTTGAACTCATAAATAAGTCCTGCATTTATGTTGGTGACCTTAAAGTGTGTGGCACGGATCACAGTTTTGTTGACTCTCTGCCAAAGGATGCTATTCCTGTCTTTCATCTGGAGATGGTAGCCGAACACATGGCTGCCTCCATCTGACTTTGGCTCCTTCCAGGCTACAGTAATGCTTTCCCTGGTTACAGCAGTAATTTCTGGAGTTGATGGAGCATCTGGAATAGCTGGAGGAAAAGAAGCAGAGTTTATAAATGTTGACAAGTTCATAATGTTAAGGTGTAAAGAATGAGTAGCGAAAATGATATATTTACATGAAAGAAGAAGTAAATGAAAAACTGCTTACTGTAAGGAAGGCTGACAGTGACAGTTGGCGAGTCAATGTGTTCACTGATTCCATATCTGTTCTCTGCCCTAATTCTGAACTGGTACTCAAGACCAGTGGTTAGCTTCATAATCTTCATGGTGCAGCGAGCCACAGCTGAAGACACGTCTATCCAGTTGGCTGTAGTTGTCTCCCGCTTCTGGATGATGTAGTTGGTAATTGGACTGCCACCATCATATGCTGGTGGGAGCCACTTTAAGCTTACACTGTCTTCTGTGACATCATACAGTTCCACTGGTCCAAGTGGGGCACTGGGGCGGTCAAGAACCACAATATTTACAAAGGACTTTGTGGTTCCACTGGAGTTGGAGGCAGTGATATCATAGCGGCCTGAATCTCCAGCAACGCTCTCGCGCAGAATAATCTTGATGCTGTCAGGAGTGACTTCAGAGTTAAAGCGCATTGTTGACTTGAGCGGTACATTATCCTTGGACAGAGTGACTTTAGGTAAAGGCCGGCCTGTCAATGGAATCTCACACTTGAGGGTAGATCCGGCTCTAACATATACTGTGTTGTGGGGGAAGTCCTTCATGTCGATCTCAGGAGATTCTAGAACAAAAAAGTACCAAAAAGAGTTACAACAGGAGAAATTAGTTTTAGTATTTACTAACAGCATTGCACATTCTGATTATTATGATAGTTTACCGAGCTGGTCTTTGACCACTACGGGAGTAGTCATTTCCTTAACATCACTAAATCCAGCATGGTTCTCAGCTCTGACTCTGAAGAAGTACTCAGCATTCTCCCTCAGACCAGACACTGTGAAGTGGATGGATTTCGTTATGCCACATTTAACCCACTTCTCTTGTCCTTTCTCCAGTGCTTCTACTAGGTAGCCAGTAATTCTGCTGCCTCCATCTTGTTCTGGCTTGGCCCAGGCCAAGGAGACACTTTCCTTGGTGACATCAATTACACCTAGCTTTGGTGGCGGACTTGGTTTTTCTGGAGGAAGAAGATATAATGTGTGTTAATTAAAAAAAAAAGATCTTGTTATATCTTTTATATAACAATTAAAAAAAATTACCAACTCAAAATGTAATACCTGAGATCTTGGTTCCCTCTTTAGTCTCAGTAGGAACACCAACACCATATTCATTCTCGCCTGTCACTCTGAAGTAGTAGACTCCCCCCTCCTGCAAGTTGGTCACCTTGTAGGTTAGTCTGTGGCATGTGTCAGTCAATCTAGTCCAACCTTTCTTGCTAGCCTCACGGTAATCAAGAAGGTAATTCTTGACTGGTCCTCCTCCCTCAATCTCAGGAGTGTCCCAGGTTATAGTAGCAGAGGTCTTTGTGACTTCCTTGACCTCTATATGAGCAGGAGGTCCGGGTGAGTCTAGAACTCGAACAGTGAGAGTCAAGGAAGAGGTCCCAGCCACATTGGACAGAGTGACAGTGTATTTTCCAGAGTCATTGCGAGTTGCTTTTTCTAAGGTGATTGAGGTGAAGTTGTCTGTGGTATCAATTACAGCACGAACTCTAAGGTCAACATCAGGCTTAGTCCAAGCAACACTAGGGATGGGTTTGGCTCTAAAAGGCACTGTCATGGTGAAAGAGCTTCCATCCTTTACAATAAGAGTCTTTCGCATTTCATTGCTAACATCAAAGACGGGCTCCTCCACTCTTTCTTTGGCAATCTGTTTGTCTGACTCAGGACTGGGCTCACTCACTCCAATCTTGTTAATGGACTTGACAACAAACACATATTCAGCTCCAGGTGTTAGTCCCACCACTGTAAACTCAGTGTTTTTGGTGTTCTGGACTCCAACAATCCATTCATCATCTAATGTCTTTCTGTATTCTACTCTGTAACCAGTAACAGGTGCTCCACCATCAAAAAGTGGCTTATTCCATGACAGGGTGGCTGTAGTCTTTGTAGAGTCAATTATTTTAGGCTTAGCAGGAGGTGAGGGCAGGAACTGTGGATCTTCTGCCCTGGTGAGTGGACAAGGAGTGCTAGGAGCACTGAGGCCAGCAGCATTCTCTGCAAATACTCTGTATTCATACTCACAGCCGTCACGAAGGTGTGAAGCTTTCACTCTGAGGTCATAAACAGGTTTCTTGTTGACACGGCACCAGCGAAGGCCAGTCTTCTCTCGCTTTTCAATTACATAGCCAGAGATGCTGCTGCCACCATCGGAAACAGGTCTTTCCCAACAAATGGTCATTGCCTCACTTGTAACAGCGGTGACCTGGACATTAGTGGGAGCTGAAGGCACAGTGAATGGATCAGTGGCCCTTGTTGCCTCACTCTCCAGGGCCTCACCCTCTCCATATTTGTTGACTCCCCTAACTCGGAATATGTACTCATTTCCTTTGAGCAATTTAGTCACTTTGCAGGTAGTTGCCTTCATGTCACCATAGACAAGAGTCCAGGCGAGACGACTGGTCTCGCGTTTCTCGACAATATAGTGCATGATTTCAGCACCACCATTTTCCTGAGGTACTCCCCATGAAAGGGTGCATTTCTCTGCTGTGAGACCAGAAACTGTCAAAGGTCCCGAGGCAGGTCCAGGTCTGTCCAAAACCTTACAGTTGATAGCCACAGATCTGGTTCCAGCTACATTGTGCAGCGTCAGGACATACTGGCCAGAGTCTCTCCTGATAGCATCTCTGACAATCAGTGTGGTTGTGAAGTTGGTGGAGGTGATTTCACATCTGGCCTTGGCCTCAATCTCCTTTCCATTCTTAGACCATGAAACAACTGGGAGTGGACGCCCTGTGATTTCAGCATCAATTCTAATGATTTCTCCAGCCTTAATGACAACCAATTGTCTGAATTTATCTTCCAGGATTATGGTGGGAGGGTCTACATCATCCTTGACAGTGACAGGACCAGTGCTTTCTGAAGGAGAACTCAACTGCTCTGCAGAATTTTTAGCAATAACACGGAAATCATACTGGACATCTTCTGTGAGACCTGTGACATCAAAGTAAGTCTCTTGTACATTGGTGAAGTTGCATTTCAGCCAGCGACCACTGGGAAGTTCTTGACGCTCAACAATGTAACCAGTAATTTTTGCACCACCAACATACTCGGGTCTCTCCCAAAAGAGAGAAACTGAGTTTCTAGTAATGTTTGTGACTCTGAGATTACGTGGAGCTTCACATGGATCCCTGGCTGCCACAGGGTCACTTGCCCTAGTGCATGGACCAATACCAGCAATATTTTCAGCATAGACTCTGAACTGATACAACAGACCTTCTTCCACGCCTGTCATCTTAAACTGCTTCTCAGTCACCAGGCCTCTGTTGACCTTGGTCCACAAGATGCTGCTTTGGTCTTTGCTTTCAATGTGATAACCAGTAACAGGGCTTCCGCCGTCACTTGCAGGGCTGCCCCATACCACGAGCATACCAGTTTTGGTGGCACTGACAACATGGAGGTTGGTTGGAGGGCCAGGAGGCTCAAATGGATACTGAGCAACAACAGGAGCAGAATCAATGGCAGGACTCTTCCCATAACGATTCTCAGCTGCAATGCGGAACTGGTACTCTATCCCCTGAGTAAGTCGAGAAACCTTTATTGATGTTCTGGCTACCGTGGCTGACACAATTTGCCATGTGGTAGTAGTAGTGTCTCTCTTCTCCACTACATAGTTGTTAATCTGACAACCACCATCATAGGTTGGAGGATCCCAGGACAGAGAGATGAAGTCAGCGCTCACCTCATCCACCTTAATGTTGCTGGGTGGGCCAGGTTTGTCCAGAATTATAACTGAGACTTCAGCTGTCTTGGTCCCAACTGAGTTTGTCAGGGTAATCTCATACTTTCCTACATCGTCCTTGGTGGCATCCTTGATGAAAATCTTAGATGAGGTTTTTGAAGTAAGAACATTTACTCTGGTTGTCTCCTTAAGCACTTGGCCATCCTTCTTCCAGCACACCTCAGGATGAGGTCTGCCTTTGAAAGGAACATCAATCTTCAAATCATCCCCTGCTTTTACACTGTATGTGTTGAACAAGAGGTTGATAATGGGTTCCATTGTGATGTCCCTTACCACCACAGGGGTAGCTAGCGGCTTGGCATCACTTCTGCCCTTATCATTCACAGCAATCACCCTGAAAGAGTATTCCTCTCCAGTTGCAAGTCCAACAATGGTAGCTTCCAGTGCTTTGACTTCACTGCACACAGTCCATTTGTCATCTCCCTTGGGCTGCATCTCCACAACATAGTTTGTAATCTTACTGCCTCCATCATGATCAGGTTTCTCCCAGGAGAGGGTGACAGTATGACGAGTGATGTCAACCACTACAATCTTACCAGGCGGCAGAGGAGCCTCAGACACCTTAACTGCCTCTGTAGAGGCAGGCAGGCCTACTCCCAGCTCATTCACAGCTAACACACGGAAATAGTATCGGCCTCCCTCCTGCAGGTCTGAAATAATGTAGGTATTTCTGACACAGTTGGTGCAAACACTGGTGAAAGCCATTCTCTTCTGTTCTCTCTTCTCGACAATATAATGTGAAATCTTAGCTCCACCATCAATTAGAGGAGGCTCCCAGGAGAGGGAGACAGAATTTCTCTTAACATCTTTAACTTCAAGGTTGGTAGGAGCACTAGGGGAGTCCAGAACTCTGACATTGATGAAGGCTGATTTAGAGCCACTGAGGTTCTCAAGGGTCAGTACGTATTTGCCAGTGTCAAATCGGTCAACATTCTCAATCACCAGCATTGTGTAAGAGCTTGTGACTTCAATTTGGGCACGTTCATTTAGAGTGCCATCGGCCTTTGACCATCTCACCTCAGGCTCAGGCTTTCCTCTGATTGTCACAAACAGACGCAGGGTGGCAGAGGCACGAACATTGACCATCTTCCTTAGGTCAGCATCTAGTTCAATTTCAGGAGCCTCTAGCTTCTCTGCAGAAATCACAGAACCAGGCAGGTCTACATGCTCTCCTACTCCCTCGCAGTTAACAGCACTGATGCGGAAGTTGTACTCTGTATTCTCCTTCAGTTTCTTTACTGTGTGGTTAGTGGTTTGGACACCAGTGTGTGGTGTGCAAATGATCCATTCATCATCTGTAGCCTCTTTCCTTTCAACAATATACCCACTGATCTGTGCACCACCATCATATATAGGCCTGGACCAGGAAAGAGAAACTGTGGTGCTTGAATGGTCAGTGACTTTTGGGTTATTTGGGGGTCCTGGGGGATAAATGGCATCACAGGCCTTGATGTATTGAGTTGGTGCACTAGGTTTTCCTAGACCAGCAGCATTTTCAGCCAAAACCCTGAATTCATAGGAGTGCCCCTCTGTAAGACCAGTGCATCTGAATCTCAGGTCATTCAGCCTCTTCTTGTTGCATTTAGTCCATCTGATGCCATCCTTATCACGTTTTTCTACAACATATCCCTCAATCTCAGCTCCTCCATTATGCTCAGGCCTCTCCCAGGTAAGTGCCATGGAGTCCCTAGTGACAGCACTGACCTCAGGGGTCGAGGGGGCACTGGGAGTGGTGAAGGGGTTACGAGCAACAACGGGCTCTGATTCTAAAGACTCACCAACACCATATTTATTTACAGCAGTAACTCTGAAGATATATTCATTGCCAGGCAGTAGTTTTGTGATTTTGTAGCTGATTGCCTGGATCTTGGGCTCAACCACAGTCCATGACAAACGACTGGTCTCTCTCTTCTCAACGATGTAGTGAGAAATGCCAGCTCCACCATCATGTGAGGGATGGTTCCAGTGCAGATAACATTTCTCAGCTGTGACCCCTTTGACTTCTAGTGGTCCGTCTGGAGGACCTGGTCTATCCAGAACTTTGACATTAACTGGGATCATCTTGACTCCTCCCACATTAATAAGTTTGAGGACAAAGTGGCCACCATCCACTCTGATGCAGTCCTTGACTGTCAGGATGGTACGTGTGAGTGTGGTCTTAATCTCCATTCTTGGTGTGGCTTTGTCAATCTCCTTTCCATCCTTTAACCAAATTACCTCAGGCAGAGGTTTTCCAGTGTAATCAGCATCAATGACAAATGTCTCACCTGCATGAACAACAGTCATATCTTTGAATTTTGAATCCATGGTGGCTTCTGGAGCCTCAATTTCGTCTTTGGCAGTAATTTCTCCTGTGCTCTGAGAGGGCTGGCTTGAAATGCCAGCAGCATTTCTGGCAAAGACTCTAAACTCATACACACAGTCTTCAGTCAGACCAGTAAGTGTAAACTGTGTATCAATGATATTGGTGAAGCTGGCCTTCATCCAGCGGGTATCTGGCTGCTTCCTTCTCTCAATCACATAGCCAGTAATTGCACTCCCGCCATCATACTGGGGCTTGGTCCACTGGAGGGTCACATGGTTTCTAGTGATTTCAATAGCCTCAGGAGTTCCTGGTGGGTCACAAGGGTCCCTTGCTACTGTGCTCTCAGACAGCTTGCTGGCTGGGCTGATGCCAGCAATGTTTTCAGCATAAACTCTGAATTCATACTCAATGCCTTCTTCTAGTTCTGTAGTTTTGAAACGTGTGTCTGGGATTAGAAGCTTGTTTAGTTTAGTCCACAAGAGGCTATTCTTCTCTTTTCTTTCAAGGTGATAGCCAAGAATTGGACTGCCTCCATTGCTGATAGGAGGTTTCCACTCAACAACCATGCTATCCTTGGTTGCAGAAGAAATGATTGGTGTTCCTGGGGCAGCAGGCTCATTAAATGGATACTGAGCAATGACAGCAGGAGAGACAATGGAAGAACTCTTCCCGTATCGATTTTCAGCTGACACTCTGAATTGATACTCAATGCCAGTCTTCAGATTTGTGACTTTGATGGTTGTCCTGGCAATAGTAGCAGAAACAATCTGCCATGCTGTGGTGGTAGTGTCTCTCTTCTCCACAACGTAATTGTTGATCGGACAGCCTCCAGTATACTCTGGTGGCTCCCAAGAGAGAGTGGCATAATTGGAGCTCACCTCCTCTATCTTTACAGGGCCTGTGGGTGGCCCAGGCTTATCAAGAATAACAACAGTAATCTCCTCACTAGCTGTGCCAATGCTGCTGGTAGCTGTGACAGTGTATTTGCCAGAGTCCTCCTTATTTGCATCTTTGATGTACAGCTTAGTACATGATGGTGTGCTTGATACATTTATTCTCGTTGTCTCCTTAAGAGCTTGTCCATCCTTCTTCCATTCAACCTTGGGAACAGGTCGTCCAATCACAGGAATCTCAATCTTCAAATCCTCACCTTGCTGTAAACTGTAAATGTTAAATTGCATTTTGAATTTGGGCTCAATAGTTACATCTTTCGCAGTGACTTGGACAGCCAAAGCCCTAGGGTCACTCTTGCCCTTCTCATTAAAGGCTGAGATTCTAAATAGGTACTCATGTCCTGCACTGAGGCCTGTGACAGTGCCTTCACAAGTTCTGCTTGTGGCTGCTACCACCCATTCCTCTGAGCCCACAGGCTGCATCTCAATATAGTAACCTATGATTCTGCTACCTCCATCATGATCTGGCTTCTCCCAGGAGAGTGAAGCAGTTGTTTTTGTCACATCAGTCAGAGTGACCTTACCCACAGGCAGGGGGGGCTCAGAAGTCTTGACTGATTCTTCAGTCTCAGCTGGCTGTCCCACACCAAACTCATTCTCTGCTAAGACTCTGAAATAGTAGATAGTTCCCTCGGTAAGGCCAGTTAGACGATAGCTTGTCTTTGTGCACTTGTTGTCCACATTAGAGTAAACCTTCCTCGTGGACTCACGCTTTTCAACAAGGTAATTCTTGATTCTTGCACCACCATCAATAAGAGGAGGCTCCCAGGTCAGAGTGACACTTTCCCTTTTAATGTCTTTTACTGTTAGATTTAAAGGAGCCCCTGGAGAGTCTAGCACTTTAACAGAAACAAAAGCTGATTTGGTGCCAGCACTATTTTCTAAGTTGAGGATATACTTTCCGGCATCATATTTGTCACAGATGTCAACTGAGAGCTGTGTGTAATCTTCACCAGTTTCAATCTGAACTTTACTTGGCAGTTCTCCCTCCTCCTTGGCCCAGCTTATCTCAGGGGTAGGGCGGCCTTTGAATGGAATGCAGATTCTCATTGAGCCTCCTGCACGGACAACTATTCCCTTTCTCAGCTCTGAATCCAGAATCACTTCTGGAGGGTCAATCTTATCCAGAGGTTTAACTACTCCCTGGAGCTCAGTGGGCTCACCAACACCCACCTTATTGATGGCACAAATGCGTACCTTATATTCTTGGTGTTCAATCAATTTTTTGATAGTAAACTTGGTAGCACTGACTCCATAAGGTGGGGTGCATATGGTCCATTCCTCCTCATCAGCCTTGGTAATTTCCACAGCGTAGCTTTGAATCTCACAGCCACCATCATAGATAGGCTTATGCCAAGCCAGACTGATGGAGTCTTTAGTAGTGTCTACCACATGGACATTGGTGGGACAACCTGGCTCAAAAGTGGGGTCACATGCTTTGAGATAGGGTGTTGGTGCACTTGGCTGGCCCACTCCAGCTGCATTCTCAGCAGATACTCTGAACTCATATTCATGGTCCTCAGTCAGCCCTGTTACTCTGAAACGCAAGTCTGTCACTCTGCGTTTGTTGCACTTAGTCCACCTCACTCCAGCTCTGTCTCTCTTCTCAATAATGTAACCAACAATCTCACTGCCTCCTGAGGTCTCAGGACGGTTCCAACATACAGTCATAGAATCCCTGGTAATGTTTGTGATCTCAAGATCCCGAGGTGAGCCAGGTGAAACAAATGGATTTCTCATGATAACTGGTGATGATTCAAGAGGCTCACCTACGCCGTATTTGTTGACAGCCATGACCCTGAAGATATACTCATTTCCCTTCAGTAGTTTTGTAACCTTGAACATGGTAGCCCCACAATCACTGGAGACCACAGTCCATGCCAAGCGGCTAGTTTCTCTCTTCTGAATAACGTAGTGAGAAATGCTGGCTCCTCCATCATGCTTGGGTGGCAGCCATGACAGGGAGCATTTCTCCTCAGTAACATTGCTGATAGTAAGAGGTCCTTCTGAGGGCCCTGGTCTGTCCAGAACCTTCACACTGAAGGGGATAGTCTTACTTCCTGCCACATTTGTCAGAACCAGAGTATACTGTCCACCATCCACTCTGATAGCATCCTTCACAACAAGCAAAGCTTTAAAATCTGTGTTTTTGATCTCAGCTCTAGCTGAGTTTTCAATTTCAACACTTCCCTTGAACCATTGAGCAGTTGGAATGGGCTTTCCCTCCACAGTGGCCTCTAGACTGAATGTCTCTCCAGCATTTATGACAAGGGTCTGGTTGTACATAGGATCTGTCTCAGATTTAGGTGGGACAACTTCATCCTTAGCAGTTATGGATCCTGTGCTCTCAGAGGGCTTGCTGACAGCACCAGCAGCATTTTTTGCAATTACTCTGAAGTCATATTTGTTATCTTCTGACAGGCCAGTAACTGTGAATTCATGTTCAATGATATTTGCGAAGCTAGCCTTCATCCACTTTCCTTCAGGAAGGTCACGCTTCTCCACTAGATAACCAGTAACTAAACTTCCACCATCGTACTCTGGGGGCATCCACCTGAGCTTTACTGAGTGCCTGGTCACAATCACAGCATCAGGACGGCCAGGAGGATCACATGGATCATGAGCAACATAAACCTCAGATACTTTGCTACATTCACCAATGCCAACAATATTCTCTGCATAGACTCTGTACTCATACTCAATGCCTTCCTCAAGTGGAGTAGATTTAAATCTGCAATCTTGGATGAGCATTTTGTTTATCTTTGTCCAGAGAATACTGTTCTTCTCTTTCCTTTCGAGATGATAGCCCAAAATGGCACTGCCACCATCAAATGGGGGTTTATGCCACTCAACTACCATGTAGTCTTTAGTGTATGAAGAAACAAATGGTGTCCCTGGTGGGCCTGGTTCCTGGAATGGATACTGTGCCACAACAGGATCTGAATTAATTGCATAACTCTTTCCATATCTATTTTCAGCATAAATTCTGAACTGGTACTCAGTGCCTGTCTTCAGATTGGCGATTTTCAGTGTGGTTCTAGCCACAGTGGCGGAAACAACCATCCAATTGGTTGTGGTTGTGTCTCTCTTCTCCACCACATAGTTGGAGATTTGACAGCCACCTGTATATGTAGGAGGTTCCCAGCTGAGAGTGATGCTCTCGGCACTAATATCCTCCAACTTTACAGGGCCTGTTGGTGGACCTGGTTTGTCCAAGGTGATCACCTCAACAGTGGCATCCTTTGAACCAAGGGCATTGGTGACATTGATACTGTACATACCTGCATCATCTCTTGTAGAATCCTTTATGGTAAGAGTAGTATGATGTGCTGAGTCAGTGACATTGACTCTGGTGGTCTGCTTAAGGGCTACTCCATCCTTGGTCCAAGTGATTATTGGCTTGGGGTGACCAGCAATTGGGACCTCGATCTTGAGGTCATACCCCACCTGGACACTGTAAGAGCTTACCTTAGGTCTAACAGCAGGTTCAATAATAAGATCCTTTGCTACAACTGTATGAGCCAGTTGCCTTGGGTCACTTTTGCCCTTGTCATTTACAGCAACAACTCTGAACTGGTACTCCTCTCCCTTAAGTAGGTTTGCCACTATTGTCTCCAGTGCTTTCACGCTAGCACATACAGACCAAGCTTCACTGTCCTTGGGAGCCAGTTCAACTTCATAGTGGGTGATTCTACTACCACCGTCGTGCTGAGGCTTTTCCCAAGTTAGAGTTACAGTGCTATGAGTAACGTCAACAACACTGACTTTGCCAGGTGGCTGAGGTTTCTCAGATATCTTAACTGGTTCTATAGTTTTCGCAGGAAGACCCACACCATATTCATTCTCAGCCAGTACTCTGAAGAAAAAGATTCCACCCTCTGGAAGAGGTTCAACTTTCCATGACATCTTGTTGCAGGTAGTGATGGGAGAGTAAACTTTCCTGGTGCTCTCACGCTTCTCAACAATATAGTGCTTAATCTTTGACCCACCATCCAGTTGTGGGGGTTCCCATGTGAGAGTGACAGAATTCTTAGTAATCTCTTTCACCATGAAGTTAATTGGAGGACCAGGGGAGTCCAGGACTCTGACACTTATGAAGACTGATTTCACTCCGCTAGCATTCTCGGCAGTCAGGGTGTACTTGCCACTATCAAATCTGTCAACGTTCTCAATGACAAGTGATGCATAGCTGCCTGTATTGTCAATCTGAGCAGTTTCATTAATCTCACCATCAGCTTTGCCCCATTTCACCTCCGGAGCTGGACGACCTCTCACAGGAACAAACAACCTGAGAGTACTTGCTGCTCTGATGTTGATCATCTTTCTCATATCTGCATCAAGATCAAGATCAGGAGCTTCAAGCTTCTCCTCCAAAAGAATTTTTCCAGGAACGTCGGCATGCTCACCAATGCCAACCTTGTTGATTGCACACACTCTAAATTGGTATTCATGCTTTTCCAGAAGTTTTCTCACAGTAAATTTTGTGTCCATGATTCCTGTGGGAGGCGTGCACATAAACCACTCATCAGATGCACCATTACATGCCTCTACAATGTAAGCCTTAACCTCACAGCCACCATCATAGATGGGTTTGCCCCATGTTAGGGAAACAGTGGATCTGGATGTGTCTACCACCTTCGGGTTATTTGGTGGGCCTGGTTTGAAGACAGGATCCAGTGCTTTGTAGTATACTGTTGGCACACTAGGCTTGCCAACACCTGCAGCATTCTCAGCAGCAACTCTAAATTCATAGCTATGGTTTTCGAGGAGCCCTGTCACTCTAAAGCGCAGCTCACTAACATTGCGCTTGTTGCATCTGGTCCATCGCACACCATCCTTGTCACGTTTCTCAACAATGTATCCCTGGATGGGGCTGCCACCATCATTAGTTGGTCTCTCCCAGGTCACCACCATAGAATCCTTGGTGATTGTGGAAACTTCCACCTCTGTTGGTGGGTTGGGAGTGACAAATGGATTTCTGGCAACCATGGGCTCAGATTCCAGTGGCTCACCAACTCCATATTTGTTAACAGGAATCACTCTGAAAATGTACTCATTACCAGGAAGTAATTTGGTGATCTTCAAATTCAGCGTCTGAACTTTTGGTTCAACTACGGTCCAAACCAGTCTGCTGGTTTCTCTCCTCTCAACAATATAATGAGAAACATCACTTCCTCCATCTTGCAAGGGAGGTTTCCAGGAAATGGAGCATTTTTCACTAGTGACCCCATAAATGGATATAGGTCCTTCTGGTGCACCAGGTCTGTCTAAGACCTTAACATTAATGTTAACTGATTTTTCTCCCCCAACATTCTTTATGACCAACATGTACTGACCTCCATCAACCCGGATGGCTTCTTTAACAACCAGACAAGCTGTGAAATCTGTGTTCTTAAGCTCTAAGCGAGCTGCTTCGGTAATTTCTTGACCCTCTTTTAGCCAGTGAATTGTGGGCACGGGTTTACCATAAACAGCAGCCTCAAGTTTAAATGTCTCTCCAGCATTAACCACTACAGCCTGGGAATATTTAGCGTCCAAGTCAATCCTGGGTGGATCTACCTCATCCTTGGCAGTGATAGCTCCAGTAGAATCAGACGGCTGGCTGAAGACACCTGCTGAATTTTTGGCAATGACACGGAATTCGTAAATCTGATCCTCAGTAAGTCCTGTGACAACAAATTCAGTTTTAGTGATGTTGGTGAAACTGGCCTTCATCCAGCGACCAGCTCCCTCCTTCTTCTCAACAATGTAACCTGTGATCTTGATACCGCCATCGTACTGGGGTTTTGTCCATCTGAGTGTCACTTGGCTTCTTGTTATAATGACAGCTTCTGGTTTTCCTGGTCTGTCACAAGGATCTCTGGCAACTTGTATTTCACTCACTTTGCTGGCTTTGCTGACACCAACAATGTTCTCAGCGTAAACTCTGAACTCATATTCAATACCCTCCTCTAGGCCAACAACCTTGAATCTGGTTTCTGGGATAAGTTGTTTGTTCTGTTTCACCCACAATATATTGTTTCTCTCTTTCAGCTCTAGGTGGTAGCCCAAAATCTTGCTACCACCATCATTGCTGGGCTTCTCCCATACAACCACCATGCTCTCCTTGGTGGTTGACTGAATCACAACAGAACGTGGTGAACTTGGCACTTCAAAAGGATACTGAGCAACAATAGCATCAGATAACAGGGCTAAAGACTTGCCATATCTATTCTCCGCAGCAATCCTAAATTGGTACTCAGATCCAGTTTTCAGACGGGCTGCTTTGATAGTAGTTCTTGCCACTGTTGCTGACACAATCTGCCAGCTAGTGGTAGATGTGTCTCTCTTCTCAACAATGTAATTATTAATGGCGCAACCACCATCATACTGTGGTGGATCCCAGGACAAGATCACGCTGTCAGCAGTGACCTCATCTAGCTTAATTGGGCCTGTTGGAGGACCAGGCTTGTCTAAAACAATAACACTGATATCTGTAGATGCCTCTCCAGCTGTGTTAGTAAGTTTGACAGTATATGTTCCCACATCATCTCTGCAAGCCTCCTTAATGACAAGGAGAAGATTTTTGTCTGTGGCTTCCGCATTAACTCTTGTTGTCTCCTTGAGAACAACACCATCTTTGAGCCAAGCTGCTGTAGCCTTGGGATGGGCAGCATATGGTACATCTATCTTCAGATCATCCCCTGCTAGCACACTAAATGTACTGAAAATGATTTTGAATGTTGGTGAGATGACCAGGTCCTTAGCAACCACAGGCACATTGAGAGGGCGTGGGTCACTGACTCCCTTTTCATTAATGGCTGAAATACGGAACATATACTCCTCTCCCTGTGTAAGGCCAGATACATGAGCCTCATTGGTTTTTACAACCATGACCTGGGTCCACATCTCACTGCCTTTTCGTTGCATCTCAACTGTATAGCCAGTGATTCTGCTTCCACCATCATGGTCAGGCTTTTCCCAAGTTAATGTGACACTTTTGCTGGTAACTTCACGAAGCGACACTTTGCCCGGGGGCAGAGGCCTTTCTGATACTTTAATAGGTTCAAGAGTCTCTACTGGGAGGCCAATGCCATATTCATTCTCAGCCAAAATTCTAAAGAAGTACATCTTTCCCTCCTCTAGGTCTCCAACTTTCCAACTAGACTTATGGCAGCTGGCACAGACAGTTGAATAAGCCTTTCTGGTTGATTCACGCTTCTCCACAATGTAGCTGCGGACCCTGGAGCCACCATCAATGACAGGAGCATCCCAAACAAGGGAAACTGAATCTCTAGTGACCTCCTTGACAATCAGATTCTGAGGTGCTCCAGGAGTATCTAGCACCCTGACATTAACAAAGGCTGTCTTGCTTCCTGAGGCATTCTCTATGGTCACAGTGTATTTACCTGCATCAAACCTGTCTACATTGTCTACCTGAAGAGTGGTGAATGATGGGGTGATTTCAATGTTAGCTTTATCTAGAGATTCGCCATGCTCTCTAGACCATTTTACTTCAGGTGCTGGTCTGCCCCTGATAGGGACAAATAGTCTGAGAGTGCTGCAGGCTCTGATGCAGACCACCTTACGCAGTTCTGCTCCAAGTTCAATTTCTGGAGGAACTTGCCTTTCTTCAGCCTTGGGGGTTCCAGGAACACTAGCAGGCTCTCCCACTCCTTCACAATTAGTGGCAGAGATATTGATTTTATACTCTTGGTTTTCCTTCAGATTGGTGATAGTGAATGAAGTGGCTGTCCAGCCACTCTTAGGAGTGTGAATTGTCCACTCATCCTCCTCAGGAAGGCAGGTCTCCACAACGTAACCAGTAATTTCTGAACCACCATCATAGACAGGCTTGTTCCATGCAAGAGTGATAGAAGACTTGGTTGTGTCCAACACTCTGGGGTTCCCTGGAGGTCCAGGCTGGAAGATGGTGTCTGTGGCTTTGTAGAATGGACTGGTTGGACTGGGCTGACTTAGGCCAGCATTATTTTCAGCAAGAACTCTGAATTCATATTCATGTCCTGGTGTGAGGCCTGAGACCTTGAATCGCAAGTCAGTTACAGTCCTCTTGTTGCACTTCACCCAGCGCAGCCCAGTCTTGTCTCTTCTTTCAATTATATATGTGTTTATTCTACTGCCCCCATCATGTTCAGGGCGATCCCAACAGATAACCATAGAGTCCTTGGTGATCATTGTGACTTCAGGCTGCTGTGGTGGGTCACTGGGAACATAGGGGTTGGCACAGATGACAGGTTCAGACTCCACAGGTTCACCCACACCATACTTGTTAACAGCCATAACTCTAAAAATGTATTCATTGCCCTTCAGAAGTTTGGTGACCTTGAACCTATTTGCTTGAAGGTCTGTGGCCACATTTGTCCATGCCAGCCTACTGGTCTCTCGTCTCTGAATGATAAAGTACTCAATCTTGGCACCACCATCATGTGTTGGATGAAGCCAGTTAAGGACACATTTTTCAGCAGTGACATCTGTTACAGTGAGGGAGTCTGGAGGTCCTGGTCTATCAAGCACCTTGACATTGTATATGAACTTAGCAAAGCCACCAGGATTGCTGGCAGTCAAAGTGAAAGTACCACCATCCCTCCTGAGTGAATCTTTGTTTATTAAAGTTGTGTGGAAGTCAGATGTCTTTATCTCCATTTTGGCTGTATCCTCAAGCTCCTTTCCTTCTTTTGTCCATACCAGAGATGGGATTGGCCTTCCAGTCACACTGGCCTCCAGCTTGAATACCTCTCCTGCCATGACAACAACAGCGCTGCTATATGATGCATCTACATCAAGCCGGGGCTCTTCAATGTCATCTCTGCACGTGATTGCCTCGGATGGCTGGGATGGAGCACTAACAGAGCCAGCTGAGTTCCTAGCAAACACACGGAATTCATAGATTGCATCTTCAGTCAGACCACTGACTGTGTAGATGGTTTCTAGAATGTTGTTGAAGTTTGCTTTGAGCCAGCGTCCATTGGGCATCTCTCTCCTCTCTACAGTGTATCCAGTAATAGAAAATCCTCCATCTCCCTCTGGCTTAGTCCATGACAAGGTCACCTCATGCCTGGTAATATTCAATGCTACCGGCCTGCCTGGTTGGTCAACTGGGTCGAGAGCATACATGGGCTCAGAGGGTTTGCTGGGTTTGCTGAGACCAGCCATATTTTCAGCAATAACACGGTGTTCATATGCAATTCCATCAACAAGGCCTGTGGATTTAAATATATTTCCAACAACAACAGCTTTGCTGATCCTCTGCCACAGAATGCTGTTTTTCTCTTTTCTGTCCACATGATAGCCCAGAATGGCACTGCCTCCATCAGAGGATGGCTCATTCCAACTAAGAGTCATAGCATCCTTGTTGAAAAATGTGACCACAGGAGTGCCTGGCTGGCTTGGCACATCAAATGGATAGACAGCTAACACTGGTTCAGAGATAATGCTTGGTCCAATGCCATATTTGTTCTGGGCCTTGACACGAAACTGATACTGGATTCCGGTAGTGAGTCTGGCTGCCTTAAATGTGGTGCGAATCACTGTAGCTGCCAGCTCCACCCATGAAGTACCAGTGGTCTCACGCATTTCAACAATATAGTTGTTGATGGGAACACCGCCATCATTTTCTGGTGGATCCCAGGACATCAGCACGTGATCACATGAAACCTCTTCCAGCTTAATAGGACCAGTTGGAGGTCCAGGAATGTCATGGACCAGGACTGTGATTGTCTCTGTCATTGTACCCAGCATGTTCTTACCAGTCATAGAATACTGGCCTCCATCTGTCCTCTTGATCTCACTGATGTTGAGAATAGTTGATGTTAGTGTGGTTTCAATGTTCATTCTTTGTGTCTCCTTGAACACTGTATCTCCCTTCTTCCATGACACCACAGGCCTGGGTTTGCCCAAAACTGGAATCTCCACCTTCAACCGATCCCCCGCCTTAGCAATGACAGTCTTCTGGTAGACCCCCCGCAGGTCAAATGAAGGAGCAGAAGTCTGTTCTTTGATAATAGCTGGCCTGCTCTCACGGGGATCACTCCTGCCTGACGCATTGACAGCCATTATACGGAAGGTATATTCAGCACCCTCAATCAGATCGGTAACAGTATAATCCAGAGCCTTAATGGTGGTCACATGGACCCACTGGTCAGTGTCCTTCTTTTGGGCCTCAATGACATATCCAGTGATCAAGCTCCCACCATCATTAAGGGGCTTGGTCCATGCAAGGCTGGCACTATCACAGGTAACATCAGTGACATACAAGTTTTCTGGTGCAGAGGGGGCTTGGGACACCCTGATTGGTACTGGGGTTTCAGCTGGCTCACCTACACCCAGGTCATTCTCAGCTGAGACACGGAAGTAGTAGTAAGCTCCCTCCTCAAGGTCTGTAAATTTAAAGGAACACTTCTGCCATGTGGTGCTAAGCACTGTGTAGGCCTTCTTGGTGGCTGCTCTTTTTTCAATAATGTAGTTATGAATCTTAGAACCACCATCAATAATGGGAATTTCCCACTGTAGGGTGATGCTGTTTTTAGTGATCTCTCTAGGTTTGAGATTGACTGGTGGTCCTGGTGTATCCAGCACTTTCACATTAACAAAGCCAATCTTCTTTCCAGCAACATTCTCCAGACAGAGGTGGTATTTTCCAGCATCGTATCTTGTGCAATCAGGAATAACCAGCAGAGTGTAGGACTCTGTGGTGTCAATATGTGCACGTGTTTTCAGGTTAGTATCATCCTTGCTCCATGTGACTTCAGGGACAGGACGGCCCCTGATAGGAACAAACATGCGAATTGAAGCACGACATCTAACTACCAGTGTTCTTCTGAGTTCAGCATCCAGCTCATAGTCTGGCAACATCTCTTGGTCCACAAGTTCAGTCACTTTCTCGACCTCTGCAGGCTCACCTACTCCCTCAGAGTTTACGGCACTAACTCTGAAGTGATATTTGCCTCCTTTTTGAAGTTTACCAATAACATATTCAGTAGCTTTCAGTGGATACTGTGTCTCTGTCTCCCAATCATCATGTCCTTCCTTTTTATATTCAACAATGTACCCGTCTACATCAAGACCACCATCATAGTGGGGTCGGCCCCAGGAGAATGTGGCAGAATTTTTGGTGGTTTCTGTAATTCTAGGGTTGGATGGAGGACCAGGTGGATCTAATAAACACAAAAAAAGAATTTAAGGAAGTTAATATAGGTAATTTTACATTTTCAAGGCTTGATTTGTACTTCCTAATGCCCCTGCAATGCAATTTTATGTGCAATTCACAATTTTGCAAGAACACCAGTTTTACTTACACACAATGTCTTTTGTCATGACAGGGCGTGATGGTTCACTTGGCTCCCCAAATCCAGCTTTGTTCTCAGCAGTGACTCTAAACTCGTACTCTACTCCCTCACTCAGGCCTTGCACTTTAAACCGCAGGTCAGGGATAGTCCGCTTACAGGCTCTGACCCATCTCAGTCCTCTCCTCTCTTTCCTCTCTACACAATATCCTCTAATGTCACTTCCCCCATCTTTAGCTGGTCTTTTCCATGAAATGGTGACAGCATTCCTACTAACATTATCAATCTCTGGGGTTGAGGGTGGACCAGGAGGACCTGGGGAAACAAAAATAGTGAGAACATATTTATTAGGTATCCCTTGTAATTTTCAAGGATTTGTATGCTCCTATAGCTAAGCTGCTTTTATTATTTTAATATTTTTAATACAGTGAACCCTTGCTATATTGCGCTTCACCTTTCGTGGCCTCACTGTTTCTCGGATTTTTTTAGTGCAGTTTTTTATACTTTTTTTTTTTTTACAGCGTATGAACGTGCATTGTGTTCTGCATCCTGATTGGTTGTCAATCTCCGCTACAGCGGAGCGGAGTCCGCACGAAGAGGCACAGTCAGAGGAACTGTAAAATATGCGTGGGTCCCAATGTGTCCAACCTCGTTGGTTGATTATCAAAATTATTATTTTACAGTATTTCTAAAAACTATCATAGTTATTTGTCAGAAAATGTTTCTATTTTTATTTCTTAAACAAATGCTTGTGCCTGAAAACAGGTTTCGTTCTATAGTGCTGTATAATAATTGTAAAAAATAAAGCTGACTACTACGGGGATTTCGCCTATCACGGGTTATTTTTGGAACGTAACCCCCGCGATAAACGAGGGTTCACTGTATACAAAAATAAACCACATAAACAATATAAACTTACCAAAACTATCAACCATTTTGACTGGACCAGACTGGGTTGAATCTCCTGTACCATACTGGTTCACAGCAGACACTTTGAAGATGTACTCGTTGCCCTTGATCAGTTTGCTGACTACGTATCTGCAGTCCACGATATTTTCAGCAAGCTTGGTCCACTGTAGTCGGCTGGTTTCTCTTTTCTCAAGGATGTAGGATTTGATAGAGCAGCCCCCATCCTCCTCTGGTGGAAGCCAAGTCAGGGTACACTTCTCAGCTGAAATGTTACTGGCTTCAATTGGGCCTGGAGGTCCAGGAATATCTAGGACCTTCACCTTCACATGTTCTTCTTTAATGCCAAAGGGGTTGCTAGCAGTGATGGTGTAATCCCCTGTGTTCTTCCGGCTTGCATACTTAATAGCCAGAGTAGAGGAGGTTGGGGTACTGGTGATGGTGACAATGTCAGAGTTCTTTAACTCGCGTCCTTTCTTGGACCAGACTGCAGTGGGTGGAGGTTTGCCCACAATCTTAGAGGCTGAGATTACAATTGTGTCTCCTGCTCTGATGGATATGCCATCTTTCATTTCTGGGTCAATAGTGATGGTTGGAGGCTCTGCATAGAGGACAGAAAAAAGTTGATTATCTTGTCCAAAGTCATTACAATTTCAATCTTTTGACAATTATTTTAAGACCAGATGTTAACATAAACTTTATATATAAGATCTACAGTCAACTCCTAAAGTAGCCAAATTGGTTTAGCACTCAGCTTACCATATTCATCTTTGCAGGTCAAAAGGTCAGTAGACTCTGAAGGAACACTGATAGCACCTGCAGCATTCCTGGCCCTGATTCTGAATTGATACTGGGATCCTTCAGTGAGGTCAGTCACAGTGAAAGCACAGCCCTGAATGTTGACATGATTGGCTTTTATCCAGGCTTTTCCACCAGCCTCAAGTTTCTCTATGGCATAGCCAGTCAACTTGTAGCCACCGTCGTATTTGGGCGCTGTCCAAATCAGAGTGACTGTGTTCCTGGTAACATTGATCACTTCAGGTTTGCCAGGAGGATCTGACATAACACAAAGAATAAATTTTTTTAAACATTCCAAAAATAAGGTTGTAATACTTTTCATCACAAAAAACAATCTTTCCATCTAAGTGTTAAATATTGTACACAGTAGAACACTGAAAAAGATAAATTTGTCTTCAAATTAGGAAAAACAAATTCCAATAACAGTGCACTCACCAATAGGATCCAAAGCAACTATAGCCTCAGTGGCTCTGCTAGCCTTTCCCAGGCCAGCCATATTCATGGCCATCACCCGGAATTCATACTCCAATCCTTCTATCAGTCCAGTGACTCTACATTCTTTCACTCTCAGAGGAGTCTTACTTGCCCGTTTCCACATTAGACTGTTTTTCTCCTTAAATTCTATGTGATATCCTAGAGAAAACACGAAATTACCTGATCAGAATGATTGTAATTTTGTGTTAGCTTATGCAACAAATGGATTTTTAACACCCTGTTACCAGTAATTGGGGAACCACCGGTGTCCTTTGGATCAACCCAAGTCAAGATGGCTGACTCATGGCTGATGCTTACAATTTCTGGTGGAGCAGGTGCCTCAGGAACATCTGGAGGAAGCAGAGAAAAAGAAAGGGAGACATTCAACACACCATGCATTATTAATATGTGTATTTAAATGTACTGAAACACCTCAGTTCTGTATAATCCAGGTTGGATCATTACTTGAGAAAGACTGATTAAAAAAAATCCTTTAAAACTGTAGTTTCATATTATTTTTCAGTATTTTAAAAGTATATCTACAAACAAAACAATTAGGTCATCAAGTCTTATAATGAGCACCAAATGTTGCAAAAACGAATTTCACTATTGGAGATCATTTTTAGTGGAGATAATATCACTCATTTTTATGAAAATGAGACAGTATCTTGACAAGACCAAAAAGGTCTGAAGTAGAATTAATCATAAATTAACCCTTTAATGTCGCGTGATCGCCGCTGGAGCGCCGGTTATCTGCTCTTACTAGCTACAAACAGCTGGTTAAGACATAGCGTATCACCGCTGAGTCGGCTGATCAAAAGAACTTTGATCAAAGGAACTTTGATCAGCCGGCTTTTTACTGTAACTGTGACCGTTTGTCCTATCGTAAAAATTCAAACGGTTCCTGAAAGCTCAGGAATTGCACTTCACAGCCCTGTAGGGGTATTACAGTATTTGTTGCCGTAGGTCCGCGAACGGTGGCACTGTTGAAGTCGTTATAGGGTAAGTGGTTGTAGTCAGTAGTGGTACTTACTGAATGGATGCTGGGCAATGACTGGGTCAGACCTCAGATATTCTCCAACCCCATACTTGTTTTCAGCAAACACTCTAAAGATGTATTCTATGCCATCGTGGAGTTTGATCACTCTCATTGTGGTCTTCTGGATGGCAGAAGCCACTGTAACCCACTTGTTATCTGTTGTCCTTCTCTTCTCCACAATGTAATTGGATACTTCTGCACCACCATCATCTTTGGGTGGACCCCACTCCAGTGTGATGCCGTCGGCAGTAATCTCATCAAACTTAATGGGTCCAGTGCAGATGCCGGGTTTGCCAACTACCTTCAGCTGGAACTTGCAATCCTTTGAGCCAGCACTGTTCCTGATGTTTATAGTGTAGATGTCAGCATCTCCTCTCTGACAGTCTCTGATCAATAAGGTAGTGATGCCCTGAGATGCTTCAACACACATTCGGCCAGTATCACCCAGTGCTACATCACCCTTCTTCCAGGTAGCAGTGGGGTAGGGCACTCCAGTGATTGGGATGTTGATACGTGTGGTGCTGCCCTCCTTAACCACATAGCAGCCATCATACAGATCACTTAAGTTGCAATCAGGGAGTACTGAAATTCAAACAAATTTAATCAGCATTAAAAAGTTAAACATTATAATTTTGGTATAACTAATAACATCTGGCACGATAGCTTTCTTACCAAATTGGTCCTTGGCAATAGCAGTGAGCTCAGTAGGTGGTCCTTCTCCAGAATGATTGAGTGCCTTGACCCTGAAAGAATACTCCTTGCCCTCAGTCAGTTCACCAATAGTGTGGGAGGTGTTCTTTCCCTTCATGATCTGCTTCCACTTCTCCCCGCCTTCACCCTGCTCCAGGATGTATGCAGTAACATAACTTCCACCATCACTGATTGGCTTCTTCCAGCCCAGGGTGATAGAATCCTTGGTAGTCTTCACGGATTTGAAGTCTGTCACTGGACCAGGTTGTTCTGAAAAGGGAGGACAGATCAAGTCAAGTCAAGTCAGATTTATTTATAAAGCACTTTTCATGTATGAAACAACTCAAGGTGCTTTACATCAAACA